>LPNX010053354.1:211406-270949 GCA_001517045.1 Pseudotsuga menziesii
AACACGAGACCAAACATTTTCTTTGCTGTGAACACCTTGAGCCAGTTCTTGACAGATCCAAGAAATGTTCACTTGATTGCTGCAAAGCATATTATGAGGTACCTAAAGGGTACAGTTGATTATGGGCTCAAGTACGATGTGAATCAGAAGATTAACCTGGAGGGTTATGTTGATTCAGATTGGGCAGGCAGTGCCATTGATAGGAAGAGCACTTCAGGGTGTTGCTTCAGTATGGGATCAAGTGTGATCTCTTGGTTTAGTAGGAAGCAATCCTGTGTGGCACTGAGTACAGCTGAAGTAGAGTATGTCACAGTTTGTTTATCTAGTTTTGAGGAAGTACGGCTACGGAAGCTACTATCTGATATATTTGATCTCCAATTGGATGCTACTTGTATACATTGTGACAACTAGAGTTGTGTGAAGTTGTTAGAGAATCCAGTGTTCCATGACAAGTCGAAGCATATCGAGATCAAGTATCACTATATCAAGGATATGGTGTAGAGGGGAGGAGTGAAGCTCCAGTATGTTGCGACGGAGGAATAGGTAGCTGATGTATTGACAAAGCCATTGGCTAGGCTGAAGTTTGAGTACTTCAGGGAGAATCTTGGTGTTCTCCAGATCGAGGTTTCCTCCAAGAGAAAATGATGAGACCCATATCCATTCTGACATGGTGAGAGGATTGGTTCCTTCCATGGTCAAATGTAAGGGTTGAGCCATTCTCTCATGGTGAGAGGATTGGTTCCTTCCATGTTAGATATGAGTGCTAGCCATTCTATTGAGTAGGATAGATGTAAGGGAAATTGCCATTCTAGGAATGGAGGCACCTGGTCAGTTACCAGGAAAACTTGGTCTAGGATTGAAAAGCCATTCTAATGTGACTGAGGGATGTGTTCCCAATTGATCAGATGTAAGGGCTGAACCATTTTGTCATGGCTAAAGGATTAAGTTCCTTCCATGTTAGATGTGAGTGTTTTCCATTTCGACGAGTAAGTCGGATGTAAGGGAAACTGCCATTCTCTAAGAGAATGGAGGCACCTGGTTAGTTACCAGGTAGCTCAGTCAAGGAGGACTGGGGACCATTATGATATGACTGTAGGATTGGTTCCTACAAGATTAGATATGAGTGCAAGCCCTTCCATCATTGTGGGCAGGATGTGTTCTCACCTGGGTGGATATAAGTGCAGAGATCATGTGTTGATCATATATAAGTGCTGAGCCTTTCTTCGATCATGTGTTGATCAGATATAAGTGTTGTTCCTTTCTTCGATCATGTGTTGATAAGATGTAAGTGTAGTATCTATCTTCGATCATGTGTTGATCAGATAGAGATGTTGAAGCCTTTCTTCGATCATGTGGTGATCAGATGTAAGTGCTGGGCCTTTCTGATATGATTATAGGATTAGTTCCTACATGATCAGATGTGAGTGCTAGGAATGCCTTTCTGATGAGTAGGTCAAATGTATGTGCTGGGCGTACCTTTCTTCGATCATGTGTTGATCAGATGTAAGTGCAGTATCTATCTTCGATCATGTGTTGATCAGATAGAAATGATGAGTCATTCTTCGATCATGTGTTGATCAGATAGAAATGATGAGCCTTTTCTTCGATCATGTGTTGATCAGATATAAGTGTTGAAGAAGACCTACATGGAGGCTAGGCCTACAACCAGCATGAAAAAGGGTTGGCTTTGTAGAACTTCCTGTACGAGAAGAATCATGAGATAGCACCCGTGATGATCTAGATCCAATGATGATAGCCAGAGTTGATCCAGACCAAGTGATGATGATCCAGATTGAGTGATGATCCAAATCTAGTGATGATGCCCAGTGATGATCCAGATCTAGTGATGATCCAGATCCAGTGATGATGTCCCATGATGATCCAAATCGAGCGATGATCCAGATCCAAAGATGAAGATGACTTGAAGACGAATATGACTTGATCACTCAGAAGACTTGAGATGTAGATGGCGAGATGATCCAGCTGATACAGAGAAGAAGACCAGTGCTGAAAATTGTGTCAAAAGAATACAAGTTCCTAGTTAAGAGGGAGTGTTGATGTATTTGTAACTTTGGAATGTATTCATCTATGTATCTTATGTATTGTAACCTGATGTTTATTCTGGGATGTATCTATAATGTAATTGAGTCATATTGTCATGCCCTGATGTTCCGATCAGGAGGATCAATAATGTAAACAAGTCATGTCAAGTCATTGTGGGTAACCCTCTTATTGTCTAAGGGTTAAAGTCCCCACAGTTCCAGGGCACTAGGGTTATTAGAATATCCTAGTAGAGGTCGGCCCTAGTAGGGTTTTAGTCATGTTAGGATTAGTATAAATAGAGAACTGGAGTCTCTATTTATCACACAACTCATCCACACTAAAGTGTAGTGCATAGTTGAGGAAGGAGAAGACACCGGGGCTAGATAAGAAGAAGGTTACTGCTGTCGAGAGATCACTTACTGTTTTTGGGGCTTTTACTGTTTTGGTGTTGATTCTATCTCTGAGGAAGTTTTGAGGTTTTCTCCTTTATGGTTTCCCCAAGGAAAAACACTGTGATCATTGTCTCTTGTGTTTGATTGTTGTACTTGTTATTCTCTCAGTTAAAGATCCTAATAATGCTAGCTTAATGTTGAAAAAATAACAACCTATATATCTCATTTCATAGTATTTATTTTGAGATTTGGTAGGGTTTTGGGCTCATATGGAAAGCCATAAAACCCAAAATGTGGGCACTGCGGCTACCCCTTGTGGGATACGCGGTACCACCCAAGAATCGCACCAATAACATAGTGGACAAGCGATTCCACCACCTGTCTCCAACGGTGCATAGGAGGTGCTAACCATGGATAAGTTAAACTAATAGCATGGGTAATATAAATTCATTCCTTTGATTTTTAATGATTGGGGAAGACTCTAATGCATGCCATTATTGTTTTTGGTAGGTCTAGCTTGCTCAAAACATGGTGATATGGAAAGAAAGAACGCATGACAATGAGGATGGTGCTGCTGAGAGAAATGTGGGTTGTATTGCCGCATTATGGGACTGTGGGATGCTGAAGTTCTTTCAAAACCCAAGCATGGTGTCACACGAGCGGTTACTACAACATATATTGCGGACGTGGAATCCAGAGCAGCACTATTTTGAGGTGGGGGGCCATATCCTTACGGTGGAAGTAGAGGATATCTACTTCTTGATAGGTCTCTCTAGATGGGGTACCCCCATCTCACTGACAGGTTCCCGTGGCAGGGAAATTACTACCAGAGAGCTTATAGATCAACACTGTGCACCAGGGACAAGTACATCGGGGAAGAAGATCCCCATCAAAGAAGTGATGGATAGGGCCCTACAGACCATTTTGTTTACCATGTAGAGGGTGGCCAGGAGTTAGGGCATGCACCAGGATTCTAGGGCACACATGTTGTACGCCATAGAGGCCATGGCACCCACAGTGTTCAACTGGGCAGAAGCAATGCTTCCAATCTTCAAGGATCAACTGACTAAGTGTCAGCAGGGAGAGCTGAAGTAGTTTGACTTTGGTTCCATTTTAGCCTGCTTCTTCTTCGGGTGGGTTCCATAGATGAGACCTCAGGTGGTCTTCTGGAGTTTAAGAGCATAGGACCCCCATATGCTAAGGTGGGTCCAGGTCATGGCTCGTATAGGAGCAGGTAGGGGAAGAGTGAAATTCGGTGATCCATTCTTTAGATGGCTCTGAGATCAGATCCTCATGGTTGAGGATTACGCTTACACAGGCACAGACTTCACTGGAGATCCTGACTTACCACTCCCACCTGGCGGCCAATGGGGCAATATCGGTAAGAAGCAAGAAACCATAAAATGGATGAAATGTTTTTTATGTTTTTTAAAGTTTTATATTTTTTATGTTAAGTGACGAGATCTATAAATTCTCATGTAGATGTTGGAGCAGCGCGACCTGGAGGAGCATCTCCGTTGGATAGGAGAGCTGGAGCTCACTTTGTACCACAGGGTGATGATATCACCAGGGATTTGGAGGAGAACCTGGAGAGGCTAACCTTGGACATACCAGATGCTGACATAGATGACCTCCCAATGAGATATCAGAGATCTATAGTGGGAGTACTGGGCCGATTCCGTAGGTTGCTACATAGGGTAGCTCGAGTAGTGATGCGCTATCACGAGCACCACTAGTGTATGAGACATGTACTGAAAGCTGATAGCTTTAGGATTTTGTATGATGATTTTTCCTGAAAGCCTATGTGCTTCAGAGGAGGTCTTGGGAGCTATTTTTGTAAACTTTTTTGTATACATATATACATACTTTTACACGGTGTTTATATGTTTCAAACGGAAAATGCATTTTCTATGAGTTTTATGTGTTTCTAAATGTTTATTTATAATGTACCATATTTGATTTTAATGTCATGAATGGGAAATATGCCAATATAGGATGTAGTTAGCCAATGAGTCAGCAACTATATTATGTTCCCTAGGGATATGCCTATAAGTAATAGTTTCAAATGATCTTTCTAGTAAACGCACTCTCCGGAAGAGGTTGAGGATTACCAGGTTCCTAATGGTGTAGACATGATTCAAATGGTGAACCATGAGCTGTGATTCCATCAAGACTACTAGATCACAAACATCCTGGGAGGCATATTCAGTTAGAATACCGATGATTGCTTCATACTCGATGATGTTATTAGTAGTGGGACCTATACAAACTGCTCCTGAACTGACCAAATATTCAACCAGGGAATAGAGAACCCAAGCATCCAAGGCAAGATTCAAGGTGTGGTGGAAAGCACCATCAGTGAAGCCGTAGAAATCCATTTGCATGACCAAAACATGGTATAAATAGATGTGGACACTAAACTAAAAACCATCTTGAAAATACTAAAAGCACACTGAAAGCCAATCAATATACATATATATAAGATACTATCCAAGCAAGACCTAGGCATAGTACCTTTTCAGGTACAACCCATTACGAGGTTTCCCCAAAGGGATTCCATCATAATCAATGAGCTCGTAAGCTCCTTTCTCTAACACCTTAGAAATAATGAAAGGTATGTACCACAAGGACTCAAACTTACCCTTCCCTAGTTTGTCATATCTCTGATCATAAGTAAAGTCTAGGTCACCCTCATTTAAAGACACAAGGTTGGACGGATTTATCATACTGGGCCTTGACGCGTTTCTTATGTGCCTCATTAGCCAAGGCAGCATCTCTGCAAGTCTCGTCAAGGTTACTCAAGTACAAAAATATTTCTTCCTCTGTGGAAGTGTCTGGGAGAAGTTCGACGACAAGTTTTAAAGATGGAATCTGACATTGGATCGGTAAGATAGCTTCAAGTCCATAGACAAGCTGAAATGGTGTGAAACTAGTGGCTATTTTCACCGAAGTCCGATAAAACCAAAGAGTAGAGAAAAGAACGTGGTGCTAGTTGGATTTATGATCTCCAACCATCTGACGAAGCATAGTTTTCAAAACTTTGTTAATGGCCTCTACCTAACCATTAGCTTGTGGATAATATGGTGTAGAGTTTTCATGGTGAAAACCTAGCTTGGCACTCATTTCCTCCATCATCTAATTACAAAAATGGGATCCTTGATCAGTAACGATGGACTGCAGAACTCCAAATCTAGCTATAATATGATTGAACAAGAAAAGAGCGGTAGTCTTACCATGTTCTACATATGTAGGCATGGCCTCAGCCCATTTTGTGAAATAATCAATGGCTACAATGATGTAACCATGCCCCCCTGGCTGAGGTAGGATTACAATGCATGAATTCAATCCCCCATTTGGAAAATGGGCCAACAACAATGACGAGGTGTAGCGGAGTAGGATGGGTGCGCTTTTTTGGATAAAAGTGTTAACAAGGTGGGACTTTCTTAACAGCCTCATGACAATCTTTGAAGATAGGAGGCTAGAAATAGCCATCGTAAAGGATTTTCTGGGCTATAGCCATCCCAGATAAATGACCTCCACATGCTCTAGAGTGGCAATCATTCAACACCTGTTCAGCCTCCTCATGAGTGAGGCATTACTAGAGAATAGAGTCAATCCCACGTCTATATAATGTATCATTGTGGACCATAATGGATGGATCAATCCTCGGCATCTCTTCATAGAACCAGGAAAAAATATCATGAAACTCATTAAAAAGTGCCTTATAGGCTTCAGATTCATCTGCGGAGCAGTTCTGCCCAACATGAACGTGCTCGATAGTATCAAGCTTGGCTGATATGTCAATCAGGTTCATCTGTGTAATGTTGCAAAGGTTTCCTTCAGAATCTGTATCTTGCAACAATATAGGACTTTGGGGTATGTTGAAAATATCAGTAGGAAACAAGGATGCCAAATCATGGCTAACTGAACTGGTATTGGGGAGGAACATAGATCTATGATGGTGATCCTCCCAAATGAGCTCATCTGTATTCATGATCTCTATGATGGACTCGTTGGAAGGAAAAGTCTTAGAGAGATAATCTAGAGTAGGGAGAGAAGGTTCTAACCAGTATAGTAAATGGTAAGGATCTGAATCCACTAGATGAAGGTCATCAGTGTGATCATTGAAAAAGGTTTGAATGGTGTCATACATAGCTTCGTGTGGACTCAACATCATGTTTATCCTTAGGCTCACAGTCAAATGAGATGATCATATGGACTGACACAGAATCCATGCTAGGAGGAGTGGATGGAAAAACTCCCATGAGGGATGAATCCTTCAACACGCCGACCCCAATTGACTGGTAAGGAGGAGGGGACTGGCCTAACATGGGGATGTTATTAACCGTGGAGGTAGTAACATCCGGCGTACAAAATTCAAGCTGGTCAATAGTAACGATTCCCCCTAGATATGGAAATTGGTCAGTTCAGAATACTATTGAAGCAACAGCAGTCATAGCATAGAACCAATTTCATCCTAGAAGGAGATTGTAATATAGAGGGGCATCTACCACGTCTACTTGAATGGAAACGGTTTTTTCCCCCAGCTCAACCACTAGGGCTGATATGAGACCATGGGGTTGGAAACCTCATCCATCAAAGGCCTTGAGGGTTGTAGGTGATGTGAAAAGCTCGGGAGAGCCAAGGGATTTCCAACAAGATAGAGACAAAACGGAGGTTGAAGCTCCTTCATCTAGTATCGTTCGAAAAACTTTCTTTCCAACTACTTTCGTAATGACTTGAAAAGCAAGTTTATGTGGTAACCTAGACTTATAGTTCCAACATTGAAATGCATCAAGTTGGTGTTATCTAGCTCTAAATATCTTAATGTTGTTAATAGGTTTTTGCGCTATGTAGGGAAACTTTGGAGCACTTCTAGGGTAGACATTGCAAAAGGTGCTTGAGCAAGATCTTCAACCACATTATAAAATTGAGCAACTCAAGCATTAGGGTTAAATAATGCCTCCCGAAGAGTACTCTTAGGTGGGTGCAAAATCATGTCGAGAGTGGGTTTGTCGATAGATAAGGGGACATCAGACAAGGACTTAGGAGAACTAGTAGAAGGAATTTTCCCCAGAGATGAATGATCTTCGTTTTCATCCGTGGGTTTGTCATAATTATGACTTTCAGTTTGTAGATGGATGGTATCTAAGGACATCATACAAATTTCCTCTGATGAACTAGAGTGACCCTGATTGGACATGTGGTCTATCAATTTTTATTGAGGGGGAAAAGGATCCGTAAGTACTGTCGGTGTGGGATTAGACTTCAAAAGCTGGGAGATTTCGTCTCGACGAGGACACTCCTTTGAAAAGTGGTCACCACCACATAGCAGATAGGGATATTTTTCCTTCCTTTTCCCTTTGTCGTGATCACTGTTGGTTGGTATTGGAGTCTCCGGTTGGTTTCCAGGTTTTTTATTTTGATTTTTACCTTTCTTTGTATTATTACCCGAGGTTTGAGTACTTTGAATGGAATTGACCTCGGTGGAAACCTTGGGAGTCGAAGGAGTAGGGGGGGCAGTTTGGGTTTGCTTGGCAGATTTTGCTACTGATGGGGACTGGGTTGAACCAACAATCCCATCAACAGGTACTTTTGCTGGTGGCTTGGCAGGATCAATGCTAGGGCGAGGAGTTTGAGGAATTAGGTCATAAAGGGTTCCAGATTGGGAATAGACCAAGTCTAGCTACTGAACTTGACTAATAGCCTACTCTTTGGTAACGGCACCGCCCATAGCCACATCTCGGGTAATAAGAGGTAACAAGGATTTGGTGAACCGATCAGCTAGTAACTGATCTGGAATAGGGGCCTTAATAAACCTTCTCTGCCTTCTCCACTCATGAATATGATTAGAAATGTGGGTGGAGGTGTTTTATCGCAGAGAAGTTAAAATATCAGTACCCGTTTCATAACAAATAGGGAGCTGAAAGTGTGTGAAAAACACGGTTGCCAATGAGCCAAAATCCACAAATGAATGTTGTGGGAGTTCAATGTACCACTTCACAGCTATACTAGTAAAAGTTCACTGAAAGGGTCATAACCGAACGGAATCATCCATGAGGGATTTTGAAGAGCACCACAAATGGAATGTCATCACATGGTTCTTTAGATCATCTCCTTGCTTCCCATAAAATTTTGGGATATCAGATGGTAACTTTACCGGAATGGGTGGCCACGAGGGATTGTGTTGAATGGGGTCATTAATCAACTTGGACAAATCAGGTAAGTCCAAAGTTTCTAGGAAAGGTAACTGTCGGTTGGGCTGCACATATTGGTAATATTGATATGGCATATAATTACCAGTAGGACCATAAGTGGACTGATAAACAGGTTGCTGTGATGAAGAAATACTGGAAGATCCACCTGCAGGGGGTTGATTTTCGGGATCGAGACCGCTAGGACCACCAGGGCCTCCCGGAGGAGGACCGCCAGGGCCACCGAGACCACCAGGACCACCGAGACCACTAGGATCCCCAAGACCACTAGGAGGTAGACCACCAGACCCTCTAGGGCCACCATGGGGAGGTAAACCTCTAGATCCGTCCGAACCACTAGGAGGAGGGCCAGAAGGAGGAGACCCACCAGGTCCTCCAGGACCACTAGGGCCAGCAGGACCATAAGGAGGAAAGTTTCCATATTTTCTGGGACCATTGGGTCCCCTAGGGGGAGGACCTCCATAAGGTGGTCCTCCGCCACCTCCCGTAGAATGTATAGGTATCCCCCCCATAGCTGGCATGTAAGATCAGTTGGGTTGCCCCCATGACATAAAAGCATTACTAGGGTATGGAATTCTTGTAGGATTAAGTGGATGATTAATATTACCTACAGGTATTTGATAACCATAACCTCTAGAAGACTGAATGGTTACAGGTTGTACCTTGGGGGGTTGACCTGAACTGGATGGAGGATTGACCACAGTAGTATGGGTGGGAGGGACATAAACTGTAGATGGTTCTATGTTAGAGGTTTGTCCTTGACTAGGGACAATTATGGTGTCAGATAATGTAGGTCGTGTCAAGGGTTTCCCCCTAGCACTAGAAGGTATAGATGACATAGGAATTGAAGATTGAATCTCAGGTGCAGAAGACCTGGGAAGAGTAGGCACAGCCATAACCTGAGAGGTGGTAGGGGTGGTATCTTGACCTGTGTTGTGGGGTTTCAATGGATGATCTATAATCGGTTCAATGGGTCTTGTAGAATCGACAAGTGAACAATATCCCCTAGGAACAGATGTGGACCGTAATACTGTTGGGCCTAAAAGGTCATCTATCTACCTATCAATCTCCTTTGCATGGAGAATGGCATCATGATATTGTCTACGTTCCTCTTCATCTTCAAGAGAGTTTACATGGGTGCCAAATGAGGCAATGGATTGACCTATAGGGGTGTCCCAAAATGGAGCATTGGGACCAAAATCCGGATGGGAAGTATCATCAACACATACTTCCATGGGAGAATGGAACAAGGAATCTCCCCGAAAAGGCTGTTGGACCGAGGGAGGTGAGTGTGAAGAATATGGTACTCCACTTTTTGCAACCACATTATCTCCCACTTGGGAGGTGGTAGCAGCTCCTTGGTTGATAGCTTCCATAGGATTTTCTCCTGAACCAGGAATAAAATTAGGTGGCAAGCCCCGTACTCTTCTGGACTGTCTTAACTCAGCCAGTTTGTACAATTATTAACTAACCTAGGGTCTAAAAATCTAGAAAACACACAAAAAAATTTCCCTACACAAGCTATAGGTTAAAACAAGCAAACTTAAAATGATAGGAGGAGTTCAAAAAGTCAGGTCTCTCACTAGGATTGTCAATAAGGTGCCACTCACAATATACCTCGAGGGTACGTGCGTAGTAATCTCCTTAAATGTTGTTTTTGGTGTATGGATCCAAACAAGACGGCTAAAGGGCTTTTCTCAGATGGATAAGGTACCCTAGTGGGGTCTCTCGATATACTCAAGGTACATGGGAGCTCGAATCGGTAGTAGTGCTATCTAATGCATAACCATACACAAGGGGCCTTTCGATATACAATCGAGTACGTGAAGTACCTTTCTATATACCTCAAGGGTACTGTTAGTTTTTCAACATTAAGTTAGCATTATTAGTATCTTTAACTGAGAGAATAACAAGTACAGCAATCAAACACAAGAGACAATGAACACAATGTTTTTCCTCAGGGAAACCATAAATGGAGAAAACCTCGCAACTTCCTCAGAGATAGAATCAGCACCAAAACAATAAAATCCCAAAACAGTAAGTGATCTCCCGACAGTAGTAATATTCTTCTTGTCTAGCCCCAGTGTCTTCTCCTTTCTCGACTATGCGCTACACTTGAGTGTGTATGAGTTGTGTGTTAAATACAGACTCGAGTTCTCTATTTATACTAATCCTGACATAACTAAAACCCTACCAAAGCCGACCTCTACTAGGAGAGTCTAATAACCCTAGTGCCCCGGAACTGCGGGGACTTTAACCCATAGACAATCGGAGGGTTACCCACAATGACTTGACATGACTTGTTTACATTATTGATCCTCCCAATCAGAACATCGGGGCATGAAAACATGACTCAATTACATTATAGATACATCCTGGAATAAACATCGGGTTACAATACATAAGATACATAGATGAATACATTCTAAAGTTACAAATACATCAACACTCCCTCTTAACTAGGAAGGTATTATTTTGACACAATTTTCAGCATTGGTATTCTTCTCTATATCAACTGGATCATCTCATCATCTGCATATTCAAGTATTCTTAATCTTCAAGTCATCTTCATCTTCAAGTCATGTTTATCTTCGAATCTGGATCATCTCTCGATTTGGATCATCACGGGACATCATCACTGGATATGGATCATCACTCGATCTAGATCATCACTGGGCATCATCACTAGATCTAGATCATCACTTGATCTGGATCATCACTGCTGGATCATCATCATTGCATTTGGATCATCACTCGATCTAGATCATCACTTCCCATCATCACTGGATCTGGATCATCATTGGTGCTATCTCATGATTCTTCTCATCACAGGAAGTTCTACAGAGCCAACCCTTTTTCATGTTGGTTGTAGGCCTATCCTCCATGTAGGTCTTCTTCAGCACTTATATCTGACCTACTCGTCAGAAAGTCACAGTACTCAGATCCATCTAGGTGGGAACACATCCTACCACAATTATGGAATATTTTTGCACTTCCATCCAGGCCGGAACCATATCCTACCACAATGATGGAAGATTTTTGTACTTTCATCCAGGCCGAAACCACATCCTACCATAGTGATGGAATATCTCTGTTCTTCCATCCAGGTTGGAACCACATCCTACCACAATGATGAAAGACTCTCACCCAAGCTAGAACAAATCCTACCACAATGATGAAATATTTCTGCACTTACATTCACCTAGGCGGGAACACATCCTACCACAATGATGAAAGGGCTTTGCACTTACATCCACCCAGGCGGGAACACATCCTACCACAATGATGAAAGGGATCTGTACTTACATCCACCTAGGTGGGAACACATCCTACCACAATTATGGAAGGGCTTACACTCATATCTGATATTGTAGGAACCAATCCTACAGTCATATCAGAATGCCCCCCATTCCTCCTCGACTAAGCAACCTGGTAACTGACCAGGTGCCTCCATTGTCCTAGAGAATGGTAGTTTCCCTTACATCTGACCTGCTCGTCGGAATGGCCAACACTCACATATGACATGGAAGGAACCTAATCCTTTAGCCATGATAGAATGGTTCAGCCCTTACATCTGATCAAGTGGGAACACATCCCTCTATCACATTAGAATGGCTACTCAATCCTAGACTGATTTTTCCTGGTACCTCACTAGGTAGCTCCATTCAAAGAATGGAAATTGCCCTTACATCTATCTTACTCGACAGAATGGCCAGCCATTAGAGGAAATTTCAACTCAAAATGGGCCTCCTAAAATGAACTAATAAAATAATAGTTAAAATAATAAAATAATATTTATTAATTTTGGAGGAAGAAAAGAAAAAAGCTACTTTTTTGTTTGTATTTTGACATATCTCCCCCTGTGTTTACTCAAATTTCGATCAGGAGAGCTCGTTGGATGCGGAATTAAATTCCCCATCCAACAAGTACACACTCAGCATACTTTTGATGGACCCCGCTACCCCAAAAACAAGAAATACCTGAAAAAATGGAATGATGACCTCATCATTCCATTTTTTCAGGTATTTCTTGTTTTTGGGGTAGCAGGGTCCATCAAAAGTATTCCGAGTGGGTACTTGTTGGATGGGGAATTTAATTCCACATCCAACAAGCTCTCCCAATCGAAATTTGAGTAAAAACACGGGGAGATATGTCAAAAATACAAACAAAAAAGTAGTTTTTTTTATGATACCTATCCCCAAATTTATATTAAAAAAGTGTTTAAGACCTATACGGTATTTCAAATTTAAATCAAATTCATTGGATAACACATGATGACATGGAATTTGAATAAAAGTTAAAAGGCCCATTTTGAGTTGAAATTTCGTCTAATGACTCATATCTAGCATGGAAGGAAGCAATCCTCTCACCATGACAAAATGGCTCAGCCCTTATATCTGACCTACTCGTCAGAATGGCTATGGATCTCAGCACTCATATATGACATGGAAGGAACCAATCCTCTCACCATGATATAATGGCTCAGCCATTATATCTAACCTACTTGTTAGAATGGATATGGATCTCAGCACTCATATCTTACATGAAAGGAACCAATCCTCTCACCATGACATAATGGTTCAGCCCTTATATCTGACCATGGAAGGAACCAATCCTCTCACCATGTCAGAATGGCTATGGGACTCATCACTTTCCCTTGGAGGAAACCTCTATCTGGAGAACACCAAGATTCTCCCTAAAGTACTTGAACTTCACCCTAGCCAATGGCTTTGTTAATACATGAGCTATCTGTTCCTCCATCACAACATACTGGAGCTTCACTGCTCCCCTCTGCACCATATCCCTGATATAGTGGTACTTGATCTCGATATGCTTCAACTTGTCATGGAATACTGGATTCTCTGACAAATTTATGCAACTCTGGTTGTCACAATGTATACAAGTAGCATCCAACTGGAGATCAAATAAATCAGACAGTAGCTTCCGTAGCCATACTGCCTCATAACTGGCTAAACAAGATGTGACATACTCTGCTTCAGCTGCACTCAGTGCCACACAAGATTGCTTCCTGCTAAACCAAGAGATCACACATGATCCCATATTGAAGCAACACCCTGAAGTGCTCTTCCTATCGACGGCACTGCCTGGCCAATCTGAATCAACATAACCCTCCAGGTTAATATTTTGATTCACATCGTACTTGAGCCCATAATCAACTGTACCCTTCAGGTACCTTACAATATGCTTTGCAACAATCAAGTGAACATGTCTCGGATCTGTCAAGAACTGGCTCAAGGTTTTCATAGCAAAGCAAATATCTGGTCTCGTGTTCATCAAGTACATCAATGACCCAAACATCTAACGATACATCGTAGCATCAACCGATTCTGATGAAGCATCGTTCAATAGCTTTAGGTTCAACGCCATAGGTGTGGCCATAGCCTTGCAATCCATCATCCCAAACCTCTTTAGGATCTCTATTGCATACTTCCCTTGTCCAAGGAAGATTCCATTTGCACTCTACCACACTTCCATACCTAGAAAGTAATGCATCATCCCCAAGTCCTTCATTTCGAACTTAGCAGCAAGATTTCTCTTTGTATCAGCAATCAAACCATCCGTACCTCTCACAAATAGATCATCTACATATAGTAGAAGCATCACTGGGTTGCCATCTTCAACCTTGTAGTAAAGGTTGGAATCTACTTTACTCTTGGTAAACCCCAAACTGGATAGAAAGCTATCAATTCTACCGTACTAGGTCCTGGGTGCCTATTTCAAACCGTACAGGGATTTCTTAAATATACATACATGAGACTCTCTATCATTTGTCTCAAAACTGAGTGGTTTTTCTACATACACTTCCTCTTCTACTACACCATTCAAGAAGGCATTCTTGACATCCATTTGGTGTATCTTCCATTTCATCACTGCAGCTAGAGAAAGTACCGATCTGATGGAAGTGTATCTGGATATAGGTGCAAAGGTTTCTTCATAATCTATTCCTTCTTTCTGAGAGAAACCCTGTGCCACAAATCTTTCTTTATATTTTTCAATGCTACCATTTGCAGCATGCTTGATCTTGTAGATCCATTTGGAAGTTACAACTGACTTCCCTTTTGGTCTTGGGACAACATCCCAAACATCATTCTTCATGATCGATTGGTATTCTTCGATCATAGTATCATTCCATTCTTTTTGTTTTGCCACTTCTTTGTAACTGGAATGTTCTTTATCAATGAAATCACATAGTAAAGCTACATACCTAGAGCAAGATCTGGTTCTCTTTCTTTCTCTGTGATTCTCTTCTGGAGTCCCATATCTTTCCGCACCTTGGATAAGTTCTTGTACCCAAGCAGGTTTCCTCTTATGAGGATTCTTCTCCAGAGGTGAATCCATAGGTCTTTGTGGTTCTTCAAATTCTCAATATTCTTCTTGAGCTTCTTCATTCATGGTTGTATCATAAATTCTGGGTGCTTCTGCTTCTGCTTCTTAAGGTTCTTTAGCAGGCCTCTTTTTGGATTTGTTGTAAGCCGTGTCTTCATCAAATGTCACATCCTTGCTGATGTCAATCTTCTTGTACCCCGAAAAATATATTCTTTCGATCTTTCAGAGTATCCCACAAATATACCCTTCTTTCCTGAAGGATCTAATTTTGTTCTCTTCTCTTTTGGAATGTGTATGTACACAGGAGGGCTGAATATTCTGAGATTGCTGAATTCTAGTTTCTTGCCAGAGAAGACTTCTTCAGGAGTCTTGTTTTCGAGTACTCTATGTGGAGTACGGTTCTATACATATACCGCTGTTCTTGCAGCTTCTGTCCAAAGATGCATAGGAAGATCTTGATCATGAAGCATGGCTCTTGCAGCTTCCATGATAGTTCTATTATTCCTTTCCATAATCCCATTTTGTTGTGGATTATAAGGAGTGGACAACTCCCTCTTAATCCTTGATTCTTTACATAGCTCTTTGAATTCATTCGAAGTGAATTCTCCACCATTATCTGATAAAAAAGTCTTGATCTTCTTTTTAGTGTGGTTCTCGATCAAGGCTTTTAATTCCTTGAATTTGCTGAATACTTCGTCTTTGTTTTTCATGAAGTAAATCCATGTCTTACTAGAAAAATCATCAATAAAATAAACATAGTATGCATACCCACTTAGTGAGTTTGATGACATAGGACCGCATACATCAGAGTGGATTATTTCTAGGATTCCTTTGGCTTTGCTTTTGCTGCTAGGAAATGTCTTCTTTGTATTCTTTCCTTTCGCACATCCTTTGCAGAACCCATCATGTTTTGCTTGGAATTCTGGATGACCTTCAACAAATTTGCTTGCAATAGGTAGTGGTCTGTAATGCACATGTGCAAGCATTCTATGCCAAATCTCATTTGGCTCTACTGTGTCATGAACCAAGGCTTGTTTTGGATGTCCCTTCAATTTGTACAAACCTCCTTCTTGTTCTCCAATAACCACTGCATCATCGATAGTCTTTCCTCTTGGCCACATGATGACTTGACCATCTATGAATGCAACCCTCATACCTTTTGCATCCAATGCTGATATGGAGAGAAGGTTTTTCTTGAGTCCTGGCACAATCAATACTTCCTTCATTGTTAGTGACTTTCCATAGTCTAGCTTATAGGAAGATTCACCACTACCTTTTATTGGATATTGGTAGTCATCTCCTAGTTTAACGTTGTGAGATGATTCATGTTCTGATAGTCTTAAAAAGGATTCCTTGAATCTAGTCATATGTTTGGAAGCCCCACTGTCTATAATACAATCATCACTTCCATAAGTAATGTTCCCCATGATAGCGGAAATCAAAACATATTAATCCTTGCTTGAAGAATCTTCACTTTCATATCTGGTTCTTTTCTTGGATGGTTCATCATCCTCTGCAGCATGAGCATGATGTCTTATTTTGTTCCACTTCTTCTTATGAGAGTGGTCCTTGTTCTTAGGACAGTATTTTGCAAAGTGTCCTATCTCATCACATGTATAACATCTTGATCTAGACAGGTTCTTTCTATTGTTATCTCTATGATGAGGATTCTTACCTTTGGAGTGATGAGTACTTCTTCTACTTTTCTTGGAGTGAACTGTGAGAGCTTGATCTTCACTTCCCATCTTCTCTTCTCGAGCTGCTATCCATGCTTATTCTTGAGAACATTCTTCCCATAGTTTGCTGAATTTGACTAACTTATTGCTAGCACAGATTCCTTGGATGAATGAATCCCATGACCTAGGAAGGCCATTTAGAGTTGTCATCACAATCTCTGCATTCTCCACTTATTCATCTATAGCTTCTAATTGTTCCTTGATCTGAGAAAACCTTGTGAAGTAGGACTAGATAGTCTTTGCATTTTGAATCTTCACATTCTTTAGTTGATTCCTCAGAGTCATCTTTCGGTTTATGTTCTTCCCTTCAAACAACTTGGTTAGGGCATCAAACATAGCTTTAGGTGTCTTGAGAGAGGACACTTGAGGTATAAGGTGATCCTTGATAAAATCAGCAATGATCCTCTTTGCCATAACCATATTCTTCTTATGTAAGGCCTTTGCCTCATTTCCCTCTGGAGCTGGAACCTCCTCATGGATGTAGGAGTCTAACTCATTCTCTTCCAGGACCAAGGAGATCCTATACTTCTAGGCTCGGAAGTTATCAGCTCCCTCAAGCTTTTCATCAAGATTGGTATGATGAGACATCTTAACTGAGAACCTCAAATGAAAATACAAAATATTTTAGATCTTACCAGGTCAAGATGTCGGATCTGAAACTTGAGCTAAAATCCTGCAGAGCTGGCTCAGGAGAAAATTAGGGTTTTGCTTTTTCAGAGATCTATCCACCCAAATGCCTTAAAAATTGTCCCTAACTTCGATTTTGGGGAGGAGATAAATCCAGGCCTGGGCTCACTGAAAAATTCCTCTTCTATGAAAAGCCCTAATTTCCAGCAGAAGTGTTGGTTCCAAAACTGAAAAAACCTCAGAATTGGATTCTTCTTAGACAGAAAGATGTGCCCTAGGGAGGAGAGTTATTCCACCTTACTTTTGCTTAAAATATGTGGACGAAGATCCACAAACTAGGAAGCCCTAGTTCCCATAGCTGCACAGTGTCTTCTTCTCAGGTTAGCTCTGATACCATGTTAGTTTTTCAACATTAAGCTAGCATTATTAGGATATTTAACTGAGAGAATAACAAGTATAGCAATCAAACACAAGAGACAATGAACACAGTTTTTTTCCTCAGGGAAACCATAAATGGAGAAAACCTCGCAACTTCCTCAGAGATAGAATCAGTACCAAAACAATAAAATCCCAAAACAGTAAGTGATCTCCCGACAGTAGTAATATTCTTCTTGTCTAGCCCCAGTGTCTTCTCCTTCCTCAACTATGCACTACACTTGAGTGTGTATGAGTTGTGTGTTAAATAGAGACTCCAGTTCTCTATTTATACTAATCCCAACATGACTAAAACCCTACCAGGGCCGACCTCTACTAGGAGATTCTAACAACCCTATTGCCCCGGAACTTTAGGGATTTTAAACCTTAGACAATCGGAGGGTTACCCACAATGACTTGACATGACTTGTTTACATTATTGATCCTCCCGATTGGATCATCGGGGCATGACAACATGAATCAATTACATTATAGATACATCCCGTAATAAACATTGGGTTACAATACATTAGATACATAAATGAATACATTCCGAAGTTACAAATACATCAACAGGTACATGAAAGGCCGTTCGATATACTGACGGTACATGGAAGAACTGTGCAAGTCCCAGGATGTAATGCTGACAAATAACGACAGCTCCTACGCTTAACGATGTTCGAACACGTATCTACCCTATCACTCAAGTTGCTACGTAAATTTTATCCTATAACTACCGTTAATTTTAACTTGTACGATTAGGTGAATGCATGATGTTTTGACAGAAAAGTAAAACCATGCAATATGCTAGTGCAAAATATTTTCACTTTACCGTTCAGTATGCCTACTTATGGGAGGGAAAGATAGTATTTTCCTTTTGTTTCAAAACCAAAAATACTTCCAAACAATAGTCATGAACATCAAATCAAAGACAAACAATATTTTTCCAAACTGATTTCTTCTTTCTAAAAGAAAATGAGAAGGGGAAGAATCTCTTTTCCTAAAAAGAAAAACAAGAAGCACACCTATATGCAAATGCACTCTATTTTTTCAATTTTCTCAAAACATAAGAAAATCTAACTTAAAACTACCATATTTTTTATTTTGATCGAGATAGTTCTAAATGCATAAGAGACGAAAGAAAATGAAGATCCTAAAAGCTTGTAAAGCCAATCAGAAAACCAATGTCCAATGCTCAATAATGATATCCTATTCTTAGTCAAAAAATTTCTTTTTTAAAGGACGGAAAAAGAAGTTTACTATGCAAATAAGAAATGAAACCTAGAAGCTAATCTAGTGTTCTTATTTTAGTCTATGCGGAAGAAACGAAAAGAGATTTTAATAACACCCTAAGCTTTTCAGAAAACAAGAAATATCTTCGTAAACACAACCAAAAAGCATAGAAGCGGAGGAACAATCAAAAGACCTATTCAAACTTTTGAATTTCCACTCAAATCAGCCTTAAACCATAAAATATCAAACCACAAGCATCATATTCTGTAACACAAGTCTGATAAGTAGAACTGAAAGCAACAGAACTCAAATTTTTACAAAAAAAATGAGGAAAAAGGGTCTTGGAATGATGCCTACCTGGCACCATGCTTCTCTGGTGTTGATAGGGTGGTTCTATCCCAGCATTTCTTCTCGCCAACAGGATACAGGCAGTGGCACCATGTACTACTCACTCTGTTCAGGCGGTGGCACAACTTCTCGTACACAGCGTAGGCGTGGTTCCCTGTAGATGACCAAAACACAAAGAGAATGAAGGATCCAGTCAGAAAAAGGATAGATCAAGGTAAACACTGCTGAATTGAGTATGGAAACAGAGCATAAAAGATCGAAACGACTCAGATTTGAACAGATCTGGAAGTTTCAAACCCAAATGGACTAAGTCATAAAGTAGATCTGACTGAAGAGAGTTGAAGAAGGAGCCTGGATTTGGACAAGAGTTACAGACCGAGGAAGATTAGAACAACTGATACACAATTCTATTTCCCAGCGGAGTCGCCATATTTGTTAGCTGGAATATTTCACCTCCTGCGGATAGTAAGGTGTTCCACTGGTCTGAATGGTTAAGATCCAGAACAAATAGAGGACAGAGGTTGAAGACTCTCCCTAGACACCGTAGATACCTGGAGTGCAATGCTTCGATCATTACCCTGTGTACCTGCAATAAGCTTCAACAAGCAAACAGATCAAGGCAGAAAGAATATAATCTACTGATCTATGTTAGTGACTAAGGAATCTAACAACATACATGTGAAATTGAACAACAACAATATATGTGGGATAGAAATCAACTTGCATTAATATAGAAATATGAATAAGTTTACAACCAAGCCTTAGTTTTGACATGCACCTCCGTGAAACCAAGCATTCTCATCCCCGTAAACTCTGACTCTAGCTCTCTGTATGCTCTCCAATGGTATGGACCAAGTGATCAATCCAACAACATAACAATACCTTAAGAGTTCTCTCCCTCAACCATGGCCATAAGCTTGCATTTATAAGGCTAAATGGATAGGGATGGTTGAGAGATAAGTGGGTGATGTGGCCTCTAAGATCCTAGGATGAGGGATCTCGAGCTCAACTAACCCACAATAGTAGGGATAAGGGAAGACATGAGGCTTATCATCTAGAAGCCTCGAGAAACTTCTCTTTTTCCCTTTTTACCCAGGGTACTGCATTTCTCCTTCAATGACAGAGCGGTTCTCGTAATAAACGCTTATGGACTAAGTGCCATAAGTGGTGGCACCGCTTGTGGATAACAAGGGATAGGAGGTGTGAACAAGGTACTGCTTCTGGCTAAGAAGGTAAGCGCGGTGCTGGGAATTTTCATGAAAGATTGACGTTTAGTATGGGTTTCCACTCCAAGAGCTGGGATTCAGGGCAAGTAGGTATGTCAAATGTCTTATCACATGATGGTGACAAGATTTTGGTATAACAGGATTTTGTCCAAGTCACATCAGTAAAAGTCTCTACAACTTTAACAATAGATCATGATTATATAGAGAACACATGAATGCTTAAAGTTATAATATCTTGGCATATATAGACATATTTTAGTAACCCGTTCATCATTATTCCTTTGTAAACATAGCCTGCATCATTTGTCTACACTACCTCAATATATTACAACAAATTGATCTTTTCAGCTACAATTTCTTTTAATGATATATAAACAGCAGCATATTTCCTAGAAAGTCGGACTAAATGGTTTGAATTTAATAGACAACCAACTACCGCCCCCCTTTTGTGGAAAACCACAGTTATGATTTCAAAATATGTTTATTAATATAAAATCCATACATATTTACCCTTAATTCTTGTGAAATCCAACATCCATGTTTATTAAAGAAAAAAAAAACATAGGAAAACAATCCCTTAATAATTTCAATTCAAGGGGTGGGTAGGAAATAATAGAAAAAACATTGAAAGTTTTTCAAATTGAAAATAAATAAGCAGGTTGTAAGACAAGAAACTACTTGAAATCCCATCTCTTTTCCTCGAAAAACTTTGTGGCCTCTCCCCACAAATGTTTTCTATCTTTTTCCTACATATTCCTTCCTAATGCCAAACAGCTAGGTTGAGGCTGTACGTTGGAGTGATGGAAACCGGTAAAGAATATTACCCTTCAAGAGACGTAACCAAAATATTCAGTTTTACCGTATAACATCATAACTTAAAAATGATAAGGGAATGTAAATTATAAGTTCTAGCTATCATTTACTACTGCTTTTTCCTACCAGGAGTGGCTTCGGGATGTTTTCACTTGGAAACAACATCCCTTTTTTAGATCTAGTATAAACTACACCATGGAACTGAAAAGTTAATTGATCATCTAAATGGTCTGAAGACTACACAATAGAAAAATATTCTCTGGGTATACTTCAGATTAAATGACTTGAATGACGGATTGTACAAGAAAATAGGTGCATAAGGGAACTGAGGAAATTAGAAGTCTTCATTGTACTAGTTCAAAAATTAACAAGTCCATGTAGTAAAGATTTAAATTTAATGTACCTTTGAAGCAAAAGCATGCATCTTCTAGAGTCAATATATTCAATGAAGTGAATGTCTAATATAGGCAGATTTACAAGTTCTTAAAGCCAACTTTTGTTTCTTGAAGAATATCACAGTGTTGTCATAGTTGTTCGTATGCCCTGGGTTTGAAGGAATACACTTCCCATGCTCTCTCCATGGGTTGAATATTTCTGATAGCATAGCTATCTTTTCCACTGATTTAATTTCCCTAGCCTACCCATGCAATTCTGGCCCTTGACGGAGAAAATCTTAGCGCCAATATGAGGTTTCATTCGCCATGATCCCCTCAACAATTTTTTAACCTTAGACCCTAGGAAAGCATCTATCTAAGAGTCAATCTGTCAAAATATTTGATAGAAGATTGATTTTTTAGTGCTGATTGTTTAATTCTTAGCAACTAATGTTTATAGCCTAGGGTTTCATGGATGGGTTGGGTTGGATGCTAAGCTCTCCGATAATACTCGAATCCCAAGCAATAGTGCACACTCTATTTCTGGTTCAACAAGCTTACTCTAAATCTACCTTTATTACTCATTAGCTTCAATGACATAGATGCTTCAAAGCCCATGGGATTGACATGGCAGTGAAAAGAATGCAAAATTAGGTGACATGCATTTGGGAAGCTCCATAATTAATGAAAAGCTGTATGTCTCTGAGCATTGAATTTGTTGGTGAGTTGGGCTTGGGGATAGAGTATGATGGGCTAAAACACTTCACTAGGATGAATTTGTTGGTGAGTTGGGCTTAGGAATAGAGTATGATGGGCTAAAAGACTTAACTAGGAATAAATCACAATACCATGCAAAGTGGGGGAAACCATTAGAGCCACAAATGAAATATCATTAGTACACACGAAGCTGAATTCTAACATTTTAGAACATGCTTTGGGGAGGTTGCATTGAAATGAGAATCATCAAATAGAAGTAATACATTACAAACCATGTTTACATCCAATATTATTTATTTTTGCAGTATGTGCGAGCCATACAATTGTCATCGAAGATCAATATCATAGAGCTCACCATTTTAGTTCTAAATATGAGTGGTTAAACAATTTGGTCAATAGGATCATGATAAAATATGATGGCATTGTTGTGTTATTGAAGTTTGAGCAATGGACACAATTTAAGCTTGTTTAGGAGGTGGAGGAAGATCATGATAGGAATCCAGATAGAAGTAATATATTACAGACCATGTTTACATCCAATATTATTTATTTTTGTAGTATGTGTGAGCCATAGAATTGTCATGGAAGATCAATATCGCAGAGCTCACCATTTCAGTTCTAAATATGAGTGGTTAAACAATTTGGTCAATAGGATCATGATAAAATATGATGACATTGTTGTGTTATTGGAGTTTGAGCAATGGACACAATTTAAGCTTGTTTAGGAGGTGGAGGAAGATGATGATAGGAATCCAGATTCAATCATGAAGGAGATCAAATAATTTATTGATGCTAGCAATATTAAAAAGAAATTTTGTTTTCTTGGCCTCTAATTATTTTCTTTTAGGGAGCACATATGTTGTTTGGAGTTCCTCTCTGTTAGGTGCCTACTGCCTTCTTACAGAATTAGCAGACATTAGACATTAATATGTTTCCAGAGAGCTTCCGTGATTTTTTTTTGGTCATGTGTCAATCTCAACAAGTTGCACTTTACCGAAATCCATGCAAAGACAAAAAGTAGCAGACTTGACATAAGTATTTTATGTGCCTTGTTTATATGTTTATTTATTATAATAATAAGAGCACAATCACCATCATTTTCTGCTGGACTTTTGTATCCTATTAAACTATCAATACGATGTTGTATGTTAAGTTATATGCCATTCCGCCATCACCATCATTTCATTGTCTAATGTTGAATGTTGATTTTCACGCCATTCCTTCGTATTCATCATTTCGCTAGGTGGATGGTTACTTTTACTTTACTTCTACTCAATAATATTTCACTAAGATATGGCTTGAGATTGAGTAGGATAAAAGACAACTAAAACACCTTTCTTTTTCGACGGTTTTTATCAAAATCCGTTAGTTTTTTTTAGGGAAATTGTTATTTTCATCATTTTGTCATTTTAGCAATCTTATTTTACTTCTCTATACTGAATCCCTAGTTTTAAAATTATCCAGATCTTTAAAATTTTAATTTAAACACTACAAATTAAGATTTAGATCCAGTGTTAGATTTTCTATAGGCTATTTGGTAGTAGCATATTCTGTTGTTTACCCCTTCAACAACTAAAATTGGATGAGTAAATGTCCAATGGTGGTTTTATTTTTGGTAAAAGACAATGATTAAAGTTATCCTTGCATGGTATATCCATCAGTTCGCTGCATTTGATTTAAACACGATTTATATGTTTGAATTGTAAATGATGATTCTGTACTCTGGTGAATAGCCTTGAATTTTTGTCATAGGAAAGTGTCTTGAATTATTTGCTCTTGCTCACAAACTTTATTCAAAATGTTACTTACTACTTAAAGGACCCTGGACTTTACTCATCAAATTCTACCTGAAACACCGTCCCTAAGATATCAAAGTATCCCAAACTTCAAAACCACTGTTTTGGATGGCTTTAGGTGATATTTTAGTTCCATACCAACAACTGGAAGTTGTCCCTTTTCCACTGGTTTAGTTCTTCTTCCATACTGGTGTGGGTTCTTCTGCTTCTCATGTCATTCTACATGGTTTTATTTGAGATAGTACTAGGTTCGTCAAATATTTATGTAAAAATGACACTTTTTATATATGTGCATCTGGTTGATGCTTTTTTTATGGGGATTATGGAAATGTATACCTATTTTTTAGGTTATTTAGTCATGGGATTGGGCTAATTGGTTACTAGTATATAAGAGGGATATAATAATGTATACCCTTTTCTCAGGATATTTGTATACGTAATCTGGATAGTTAGTTATTGATGGATAGGTGGGAGCGTATACTTGTTTTTAAGAATCAATATCAAGGAAGACCTTTATTTCTGCTATGTGGTATGCCCAGGTTGCTTGGAAATATACCCAGAAAAACCCTCTAGAAAGATCTCACAACCTTAAACCGAAGAATCAATCCAACTCTCAGTCAACTTGGGTTCATCCAACAATTAAGAGAATCTAATGAAAAATGAAATGAAATGAATAATTGTGAGATTTACTTAATTCACTTGAGCGTACATTTTCCACATATATCCTTGTTTAATATACATGTGAGCCCCTTCATTTGAATTTAACATGATCTTTCTGTTGTGATAGGTTTTTTTTGAAAAAAAAAGATTCTAGGATAAAAAAAATCTTGTAATAATACTACTAATTTAATTGGTTAATGAAACATAAGTAATACAAAATTTTGTGGTACTGTAATAATTAGTGTTGTCCTTTCTATAATAACTACTGCTTATATCATTACATACCGAGATGTATGTAATATTGATAAGCATTTCTTACTTGTCACTGATATTCCTATACATGATGTAATGGTAAAGTAAGTGCATTGCTATGTTTAAACATTTATATTATGATAAACACCAAAGGAATCAGCGAATTCGGTCTGGGCATATCCACCCTGAATATGTGCTTTGAGGGGGGCAAAGAAAGGATCTTATATGCTTTTATCAATTGAGTTCTAAATAATGGTTGTAATGATTTGGAAGAGGCGCATATCTGCAAATTTAGAATTGTTCCGGTTAGCATTGAAAGAAAGAAGTGAGGTTGGTTATGGAGCATCTTGAACCTAAAAACTATATGTATTTTATTCCACCTCAGCAAAAAATTGTTAATTTCTGCAAGGTTCAACACTCAAAATTTTAAATTACTTCTAACCATGACTATTTCAATATTTTTTTCCCGAAATTGTCCTTCAAATCCTTCTTTCAATGTTGATATGGAAATATTCACTGCATCATCAAGCTTCATGTCTTATGTGTATCATTTTACAATAAATTTTTTTCCACTGATCACCATTTGTCTCATTGTTGAAGCCTTTCATGAAAGGTAAGAACCTAGAGGATCCACCTAATACAACTAAGTACCATTGTCATCATAACCAATAACTAAAATTGAAACTCCAAAGAGTCTTATTCCGATAGATTTGGTAAATTCGTGCATCACGATGGTGGTAAACAGAGTATGGTGGAAAGAAATAAGGATTAAACCACTTTAGAGTTGTTCCAAGCAAGTTAGTGAAAGTCCCATATCAATATTAGATTAATTCTATGGATGCAACACTCGATTTAGTTTTATCAATTAAACAGGGTTTGCCATGTATGTCTTTTGGCCCACGTTGTTGTGTTATATGCATTTTTATTTCCATCTAATACACATTTTCATTGTTTGACAAGTCATAATGATGTATGATATTTTGTAGGAAAACACAAAATCAGAACATTGCCATGAACGTTATGTAAGCATTCCATATTGAATTAATTTTAGTATTTAGAGATGACTTGACCATTCTTCTTAATGGTTTGTTGTTTGCATTTCTCCTAGCACAACCTTTTGATATAGAAGACACATTTTATTGCTCTCCATTTCTTGTTGATTTAGATGAGACCAAGACCTCAAGTTTCTCTAAATTCCTTAATGAGAGGTTCGTGAGATGATGATTTAGGTTGATTATGGTATTCCTGTAGCATTGCTTCATGAACCATTATTTCAATTTTGTTTTTAGTTTATTCTCATTTATTATGTTGTTAGGATGATAATCTATTTATATATTTATTTTATGTCCTAATTTTGTGATCAATCCCATTTTAGATACAAAACAAACAACTTTGGAAGTGAGTGTATGGATGGAAGTATGCAAACATAAACTATGTTTTTGCAAGGGTTAGAAGGTCCACTAACATTCTAGAATACAAACTAATATTCAAAAGGAGGGTATCTTTAGTCATAATTGTTGTCTCCTTGAGGCTATTTTGTGCAGTGAAAATTGGACTTTAACATTGAACACTTGTGAAAGAGAAGATATGTAGAAATACATATTAATTCAGTTAATTGATACAATTTGCTAGCATCTTTTCATTGTTGTTTAATTACTTACTCTACATGACCATCCCTAACTACCAATACTAATTGTTATTCATTAACTTGATTGGTCACTAACACTCATGATATTTATTACACATTAATACATAATATATCAGGGATCCTAATATATTATTGAGCGTTACTGATTCTAGCACCTCGTCTTAACAAAAAATACAATTTTTTTACTCCCCTCGATATAAAATCCATAGCAACTTACTTAGCAACTAAAAATAATTACAAAAGTTGAAGGGAATTCTTGTTTAGTATTCAATAATGCAACACTTATCTGGTTCTTAACATCTAAGCACTACATTCTGTTGTATGATGCAAGTTGTATTGGTAAAGAAATCTATGAAGTGTCATATCAACCAAGTTTTGCATCGGGACATCAAAGGTAATTTCTTGATTTTATCGATCTTTTTTCTTGTGTTTCTTTCATGATGAGATATCATTATTGAAACAAGTGTTTGAACATGGAATTTTATTCTATAAATATGATATTAGCTTCCAGTTGATAATAATGGGATTCTAAATATTACATATTTTTTCATGACAAGATCTTTCTATAGTGGCCAAAATGGAAACCCTACCAATAGAGTAATCACATTGTGATATAGGTAAGTGAAATATGACCTATTTTATGATCACGGTAATTTTTTTCTATATTATGAATGATTTCTTGTTTACAATGAAAAATATAGATGGAACTTCTTTAGGGTGTTGATTTTGAGTTCTAATGTTATGTGTATCCCCCTGGAGATTCCATTTCTGGCTTCTTTGTTTCTTTATGTTAGAAACAATAAGATCATTGCCATCAAGTATTCCTCTGACATGGAATGTTTTGCATTCATATTTAAAATGGGTGTTATTCATAGTCCTTAGGAATTTATACCCATTTCCAACATCTGCAAAATGACTATAGAGTAGAGTCCTATGCCCTGTCATGATTGTAATTTGTTAAGTATATATGATTCTATTCCTTCTCCTAGTGTTTCAAATCATGCTTGGTTTTCCAAAGAAAAAGATAAAAATACAACCTAATACTAGACTCTATGGCCCCATGAATATGCTTATATCCAATGTTGTTGGGAATCATGTAGATCTCTCAGTGCAAGCACTGCAACATCACCCTGGGAAGTGAATAAACATTATGAATTGGCATCAAAATATATCCTAACCATTTGTCCTTGTGGATACTCATTAGCTTGATGGAAGAAGGAGCTTTCCTCATCCCATGGTGGATAGGATCCATGTGAAGCACCAACTATTGGGTTGATCATCCTATTTTGATTTTCCTTATTGCTCCACTTATACATGTCTCTAGGATAATCATGCTTATCTAATATATCCTTGGCATCCACACTAAAATAATTGTTGTTGATAGGTCTCATATAGTGGTACACTTATGGTTTCTAGGGAATAGTGATTTTTGCAATCCCATTAAGCCAATTTCTTGAGTTTTGTTCAAAATTCCTAGAAAAGGTTTATGTACTTCATAACCTGCTTGATCACATATTGTGAAATTATACAATATATCATCATTTTCCGACCATTAGATACTCAAAGTTGTGTATTGATCATTTTTACCATTATAGAGGACTTTTTAAGTTAGGATCCCAAAAGCTTAAAGGGTGCTAGCTCAATGGAAGAGTGCCTGCCTTACAAGTAGGATGTTGGTGGTTCGATTCCTCCATGCCCTAATGATATTATAATATTGTTTAAAAAAAACTAAATTAGGAACAAACAAATAAGAGATAAGTGACCAAATAATGAGAGATAAGTGACCAAACAAAATGACCAAAATTCGTATATAAAATTACTAAAAACGACTAAATTAGTGACCAAAAAATGAGAGATGTGAAACTAGGCATTAAAACGGATGCAACACGTGGCACTAATGATGAAGCCAAACATGACACTATTATAGTAGCAAAATAAGATGTGAAACTAGGCATTAAAAAGGATGCAACACGTGGCATTAATGAGAAGCCAAACATGGTGCTGTTATTGTAGCAAAATAAGACATTACATTGGATGCAAAACATGGCGCTACATAGGAAGAAAAATATGGTGCGATAATAAAAGAAATATTTTGCGTCATTTTGGTAGCAAAACACGATGCAAAAAAGGAAGCAAAAATTGGTGCAAATTTGGAACCGAAAAATGCCACATATTTGGAAGTAAAACATGGTGCAAAATGGGATGCTATAGTGGTAGCAAAAATGGATTCAATATTGGATTCTAACTTGGATGCTAACATGGTGCTATTAAGGATGCAAATATGGCACTAACAGGGATGTCATTTAAGAAGAAAAAGCGGACACTTGCTAGGAAGCAAAATAGGACGTTATTTAGGAAGCAAACCTCGACATTGTTTAGGAAGCAAAGCTGGACGCTATTATGGAAGCAAAAAATTGACGCTATTTTGTACGTCATAAAGGATGCTATATAGGAAGCAAAAAAAGATGGTTTTTTAGACGCTTTAAGTTTTATCCATAATGCGTCCCATTTAGCATCTAATTTGACCACTCAATGTAAAAACAATTACACTAAAAGGGATGCTAATTCCAAGATTTGTTGTAGTGATTGACTGGCATTACTTCTCAAAAAATTATGAATCAGTGTTCCTACATTTAAGGCCTCATTTATAATTCCAACAAGAAACACAAACTTCCCTAATACCAATATTTTGACATCAGTATACCATACACCATTTACAGGGAACATATTTACCTTCTATATCTGTTGCACTCAAATATTCTTCCTGTTCATGAATTGAATTTCGTCTCTATATCCCAACCTTGTACTTCATAAAATTGCTTCTTTTTCATCATGCTCTGCTAAAACCATTTCACCTTCATATAAAGGCTCTCGACGTTCATACATGTAAGGAGAAGGATCCACTAGAATGCATTCCTACCCTTCATAAATAGGCTCACTGCCCTCTAAACTTGAATTAACATATTTTGAGATATAAATTGGATCTTCCTTATTGTCAGAGAGTGGAACAACCCCACAAGAAAGGGAATTGGTATAAAAAAATTTCCCTAGACCCTTTACTGGGTTACGATGAACTACACTTGTTGATGTTTCCTGAAAAGAATTTCTTGCCACTACTAGCCAAATTTTGGAACTCTCTTCTGTAGTACATAGATCAATATGAAGTTCACGAGAGACATTTGAACTTTGTGGGAACAAAAATTTTGCATCTCAAACTGCATTTTTAGCTGCTACCTCACCTTTATATTTTACATAATTTTCATCATCTCTTGTTCTCCCAATCAATATCTCTTCGATAAGCATTTTATCAAGCACATTAGTAGATGATATATTTAATTAATTCAAAAAACTAAAAGAAGAAACCCTGCTTTTACCACTAACAACGATTTAACCATCCAATTCATTGGCTTCATCCATATGACTTGCATGATCTGCATCCTAAATGTTATGCTCTGATGATTCAAACAAACATTGACATGGTGGTCTCTAAGAATTCATATTTTGATGTGAAATAGGAGACAAAATGGTATCAGTATCAAGTGGGGCACCTGTTGATGTAATTATAACTTCAGAATGTATTCACTTGTATTTCTTATCTATTGTAGCCCGATGTTTATTCCGGGATTTTCTTGTGTCATGTCATGCCCCAATGATCTGATCAGGAGGATCTATAATGTAAACAAGTCATGTCAAGTCATTGTGGGTAACCCTCCTATTGTCTAAGGGTTAAAGTCCCCACAGTTCCGGGGCACTAGGGTTATTAGATTCACCTAGTGAAGTTAGCCCTAGTAGGGTTTTAGTCATGTCGGGAATTAGTATAAATAGAGAGGTGACTTCTCTATTTAGCACACACTCATCCAAACTCAGTTGTAGGGCATAGTTGAGGAAGAGAAAGACACTAGGGAAAGGAAGAAAGAGGTTACTGCTGTCGGGAGATCATCTTACTATTTTGGGGTTTTACCTTTTGTGTTGATTCTATCCCTGAGGAAGTTGTAGGGTTTTCTCCATTTATGGTTTCCCCAAGAAAAAACACTGTGTTCATTGTCTCTTGTGTTTGATTGTTGTACTTGTTGTTCTCTTAGTTAAAAACCCTAACATAATGCTAGCTTGAATGATGAAAAACTAGCATGGTATCAAAGCTAACCTGAGAAGAAGACACTGTGCAGCTGCGGGAACTAGGGCTTCCTACTTTGTGGATATCTCTCCATATATTTTCAGCAAAAGAAGGTTGGAATAACTCTCCTCCCTAGGGTGCATCTTTCTATCAAAGAAAAATCCAATTCTAAGGTTTTTTGGTTTTGGACCCAACACTGCTGCCAGAAATTAGGGCTTTTCACAGAAGAGGAATTTTTCAGTGAGCCCAGGCCTGGATTGATATTCTCCCTAAAATCAAAGTTATGGATAAAATTCAAAGCAATTGGTTGGACAGAACTCCAGAAAAGAAAAACCCTAATCTGCTCCTGAACCAACTCTACAGGATTTCAGCTTCAAATCCAGATCCAACATCTTGACCTGGAAAGATCTAAATATTTTATATTTCCATTTGAGGTTCTCAGTTAAGATGTCTCATCATACCAAGCTTGATGAAAATCTTGAGGGAGTTGATAACTTCCGAGCTTGGAAGTATAGGATCTCCCTGGTCTTGGAAGAAAATGAGTTGGACTCCTATATCAATGAGGAGGTTCCAGTTCCAGAGGGAGATGAGGCAAAGGCCTTACATAAGAAGAAGTTGGTTATGGCAAAGAGGATCATTGCTGATTCTATCAAGGATCATCTCATACCACAGGTGTTCTCCCTAAAGACACCTAAAGCTATGTTTGATGCCCTAACCGAATTGTTTGAAGGGAAGAACATAAACTGGAAAATGACTCTAAGAAACCAACTGAAGAATGTGAACATTCAGAATGCAAAAGCAATCCAGTATTACTTCACAAGAGTTTCTCATATCAAGGAACAACTAGAAGCAATAGATGAAGAAGTGGAAAATGCAGAGATTGTGATGACTACCTTGAATGGTCACCCTAGATCATGGGACTCCTTTATAAAAGGGATCTGTGCTAGAAAAAAGTTAATCAAGTTCAGTAGACTATGGGAAGAATGCTCCCAAGAAGAAGCTCGAATAGCAGCTCAAGAAGAGAAGATGGGAAGTGAAGATCAATCTCTCACGGTACACTCCAAATCAACCAAAAGAAGATCTCATCACTCCAGAGGTAAGCACTCTCACAAAGATAACACTAGAAAAGATTTGTCTAGAATCATATGTTATACATGTGATGAAGTAGGACACTTTGCAAGAAATTTTCCTAAGAGACAGAATAAGAAAAAGAGCAACAAAAGAAGACATCATGCTCATGCTCCAGAGGATGATGAACCATCCAAGAAAAGAACTAGATATGAAAATGAATATTCTTCAAGCAAGGATGAATATGTTTTGATTTTCGCTCTCATAGGAAACATTAATCATGGAAGCAATGATTGGATCATAGATAGCGGGGCTTCCAAACATATGACATGATTCAAGGAATCCTTTGTGAGACTATCAGAACATGAATCACCTCACAAGGTGAAGCTAGGAGATGACTACCAATATCTAATAAAAGGTAGTGGGGAATCCTCCTATAAGCTAGACTCTGGAAAGTATATGACAATGAAGGAAGTCTTGCTTGTACTAGGACTCAAGAGGAACCTCCTCTCTATATCTGCATTAGATTCAAAAGGAAGGAGAGTTGCATTCATAGATGGTCAAGTTATCATGTGGCCAAAAGGAAAGACTATCGATGATGCGGTGGTAATTGGAGAACAAGAAGGAGGATTGTAGAAATTGAAGGGCCATCCAGAACAAGCCTTGGTCCATGACACAGTAGAGCCAAATGAACTTTGGCATAGAAGGATTACACATGTGCATTACAGAGCACTACCTCTTGCAAGCAAAGTTGTTGAAGGTATTCCAGAAATCCAAGCAAAACATGATGGGGTCTGAAAAGGATGTGCGAAAGGAAAGAATATAAAGAAGAAATTTCCAAGCAGCGAAATCAAAGCAAAAGGAATCTTGGAAATCATCCACTCCGATGTATGCAGTCCTATGTCATCAAGCTCACTAAGCGGGTATGCATATAATGTTTCTTTTATTGATGAATTTTCTAGGAAGACATGGGTTTACTTCATGAAGAACAAAGACGAAGTATTCAGCGAGTTCAAGGAATTCAAATCCTTGATCGAGAATCACACAGAAAAGAAGATCAAGACCTTTTGATCAGATAATGGCGAAGAATTCACTTCAAATGAATTCAAAGAGCTATGCAAAGACTCAAGGATTAAGAGGGAGTTGTCCACTCCTTATAATCCACAACAGAATGGGATTGCAGAAAGGAATAATAGAACTATCATGGAAGCTACAAGAGAAATGTGTCATGATCAAGATCTTCCTATGCATCTTTGGGCGGAAGCTACCAGAACAATAGTGTATGTACAGAACTGTACTCCACATAGAGTACTCGAGAACAAGACTCCTAAAGAGGTCTTCTCTTGCAAGAAACCAAAAGTCATCCATCTCAGAATATTCGGCTGTCCAATGTACATACACATTACAAGAGAGAAGAGGACTAAATTAGATCCTTCAGGAAGAAGGGTATATTTGTGGGATACTCTGAAAGCTAGAAGGATTACAGAATATACTTCCTAGGATTCAAGAATATTGACATCAATAGGGATGTGACAATTGATGAGGACATAGCTTACAAAAAATCCAGAAAGAAACCTACTGAAGAATATGAGGAAACAGAAGCACCCATAATTCATGATACAACCATGAATGAAGAAGCTCAAGAAGAAGATCAAGAATTTGAAGAACCACAAAGACATGTAGATCCACCTCAGGAAAAGAATCCTCACAAGAGGAAACTTGCTTAGGTACAAGAATTTATCCAAGGTGTGGAAAGATATGGGGCTCTAGAAGAGAATCATAGAGAAAGAAAGAGGACCAGATCATGCTCCAGGTATGTAGCATTACTATGTGATTTCATTGATAAAAAACATTCCAATTATGAAGAAGCGGCAGAACGGAAAGAATGGAAGGATGCTATGATCGAAGAGTACTGATCGATCATGAAGAATGATGTTTGGGATGTTGTCCCAAGACTAGAAGGGAATTCAGTCGTAACTTCCAAATGGATCTACAAGATCAAGCATGCTGCAGATGGTAGCATTGAAAAATATAAGGCAAGATTTGTTGCTCGGGGTTTCTCTCAGAAAGAAGGAATAGATTATGAAGAAACCTTTGCACCTATAGCCAGATACACTTCCATCAGATCAGTACTTTCTCTAGCTGAAGTAATGAAATGGAAGATACATTAAATAGATGTCAAGACTGCCTTCTTGAATGGTGTAGTGGAAGAGGAAGTGTATGTAGAACAACCACTCGGTTTTGAGACACATGATAGGGAGTCTCATGTGTGCAGATTGAAGAAATCCCTGTACGGTTTGAAACAGGAACCCAGGACATGGTACGACATAATTGATAGCTTTCTATCTAGTTTGGGCTTTACCAAGAGTAAAGCAGATTCCAACCTTTACTACAAGGTTGAAGATGGCACCCAGTGATGCTTCTACTGTATGTAGATGATCTGTTTGTGACAGGTATGGATGGGTTAATTGATGATACGAAGAGAAAGCTTGCTACCGAGTTCGAAATGAAGGACTTGGGTATGATGCATTATTTTCTAGGTATGGAGGTGTGACAGAGTGCAGATGGAATCTTCCTTGGACAAGGGAAGTATGCAGTAGAGATCCTAAAGAGGTTTGGGATGATGGACTACAAGACTATGGCCACACCTATGGCATCGAACCTAAAGCTATTGAGCGATGCTTCATCAGAGTTGGTTGATGCTACGATGTATCATCAGATGATTGGATCCTTGATGTACCTGAAGAACACGAGACCATACATTTGCTTTGCTATGAAAACCTTGAGCCAGTTCTTGAAAGAATCAAGAAATGTTCACTTGATTGCTACAAAGCATATTCTAAGGTACCTGAGGGGTACAATTGATTATGGGCTCAAGTATGATGCGAATCAAAAGATTAACCTAGAGGGTTATGTCAATTCAGATTGGGCAGGCAGTGCCATCGATATGAAGAGCACTTCAGGGTGTTGCTTCAGTATGGGATCAGGTGTGATCTCTTGGTTTAGAAAGAAGCAATCCTATGTGGCACTGAGTACAGCTGAAGCAGAGTATGTCACGGCTTGTTCATCTAGTTGTGAGGTAGTATGGCTAAGGAAGCTACTGTCTGATTTATTTGATCTCCAGATGGATGCTACTTGTATACATTGTGACAACCATAGTTGTGTGAATTTGTCAGAGAATCCAATGTTCCATGACAAGTTGAATCATATCGAGATCAAGTATCACTATATCAAGGATATGGTGTAGAGGGGAGCAATGAAGCTCTAGTATGTTGTGATGGATGATCAAATAGCTGATGTGTCGATGATTCCATTAGCCAGAGTGAAGTTTGAGTACTTCAGGGAGAAGCTTGGTGTTATCCAGATCAAGGTCCCTTCCAAGGAGAAGTGACGAGTCCAGAAGCCATTCTGACGAGCAGGTCAAATATAAGGGCTGAGCCATTCTGTCATGGTGAGAGGATTTGGTTCCTTCCATGTCAGATATGAGTGTTGAATGCCATTCTGGGAATGGAGGTACCTGGTCCGTTAATAGGAACACTCAGTCTGGGATTGAGAGAGCCATTTTGACGAGCAGGTCAGATGTAAGGGATGACCCATTCTGTCATGGTTAAAGGATTAGGTTCCTCCCATGTTAGATATGAGTGTTGGCCATTTTGACGAGTAGGTCAGATGTAAGGGAAACTGCCACTCTCTGGGAGAGTGGAGGCACCTGTTCAATTACCAAGTAGCTCAGTCAAGGACTGAGGGGCCATTCTGATTAGGGTGTAGGATTTGGTTCCTATGAGATCAGATGTGAGTGCAGGCCATTCTGACGAGTAGGTCAGATGTAAGGGCAATTGCCATTCTCAGGGAGAATGGAGGCACCTGGTCAATTACCAGGTAGCTCAATCTGGGATTGGGGGGCCATTCTGATGAGGGTGTAGGATTTGGTTCCTACGAGATCAAATGTGAGTGCATGCCTTTCTGACGAGTAGGTTAGATGTAAGTGCTGATCCTTTTCACAGATGATAGTAGTTGTGTCCTATCATGCTAGTGAATGTGAGTGATGGGCCTTTCTGATGTGATTGTAGGCTCCAACATGATCAAATGTGAGTGCTGGGCGTGCCTTTCTGACAAGTAGGTTAGATGTAAGTGCTGGGCGGGCCATTCTGATGAGTAGGTCAAATATAAGTGCTGAAGAAGACCTACATGATGGCTAGGTCTACAACCAACATGAAAGAAGGATGGCTTTGTAGAAATTCCTGTGATGAGAAGAATCATGAGACAACACATATGATGATGACCCGAGATGATCCAGATCGAGCTATGATTTAGATCCAGTTATGATGTCTCTGAGATGATCCAAATTGAGTGATTATCCAAATCCAGCAGTGATGATCTAGATCTAGTGATGATCCATATCCAGTGATAATATCTAGTGATGATCCAGATCGAGTGATGATCCAGATCCAGTGATGATGATCCAAATCAAGTGATGATCTAGATCTAGAAATGAAGATGACATGAAGATGAAGATGACTTGAATTTGAAGATGACTTGAATATGCAGATGATGAGAAGATCCAGAGAAGAAGACCAGTGATGAAAATTGTGTCGAGAGAATACCTTCCTAGTTAAGAGGGAGTGTTGATGTAATTGTAACTTCATAATGTATTCACTTGTATTTCTTATCTATTGTAACCCGATGTTTATTCCAAGATGTTCTTGTGTCATGTCATGCCCTCGATTTTTTGATCGGGAGGATCTATAATGTAAACAAGTCATGTCAAGTCATTGTGGGTAACCCTCCTATTGTCTAAGGGTTAAAGTCCCCGCAGTTTTGGGGCACTAGGGTTATTAGACTCACCTAGTGAATTCGTCCCTAGTAGGGTTTTAGTCATGTTAGGAATTAGTATAAATAGAGAGATGACTTCTCTATTTAGCACACACTCATCGACACTTAGTTGCAGTGCATAACTGAGGAAGATAAAGACATTGGGTCAAGGAAGAAAGAGGTTACTGTTGTTGGGAGATCATCTTACTATTTTGGGGTTTTGCCTTTTGTGTTGATTCTATCTTTGAGGAAGTTGCGGGGTTTTCTCCATTTATGGTTTCCCCGAGGAAAAACACTGTGTTCATTGTCTCTTGTGTTTGATTGCTATACTTGTTGTTCTCTTAGTTAAAGATCCTAACATAATGCTAGCTTGAATGATGAAAAACTAACAGCACCAGCTATTATATGTAGGGTTTGAAAGGATTAAAAGGGAGGGATTCCACTATAAGGGAATCCCTAAGGAAGAGTGGTGAAGGAAGCAAAGAGGTGAGACAATTAAGGTGAGATTATTGTTTGAGAATCTCATGTATGTAGGGTTTGAAAGGAGTAAAAGAGAGGGATGCCATTGTAAGGGTATCCCTAAGGAAAATAGGTGAAGGGAGCAAAGATGTGAGACAATGGTGAGATTATTACTGCAACACTATATCAGTGAATAGTTGGGGACCTTATCTCATTATAGCAAATGATCACTTGCGAATACTGTTGCAAATTTTTTTATCAACCACATGCAAGAACTTATGGGTTCCTGGGACTAGTAGAGAAGAATTTATTATTAAAACTCCTCTCATCCTTATGGATTCCTCTATCTCAGTTTACCTCACCTTTGCCACATGTAACTTTATGATTCATCGTTCTATTTTTCATCCCTTTCAATTTCTACTTGCTCAGTTATTTAATAAACGTTAGATTTTCTTAAGATCTGATTAGATTATCTAGGATCTTTATCTGAAAGAATAACAAGTACAACAAAATGGATAATATATAAAATATACACAAGACACAAATATTTTCATCGAGGAAACGTAAAGGAGAAAACCCCGCAAAATTATTCAGAATAGTAAGATGATCAAAAGCAGTAATAAGAAATGTTAAACATCTATCTTTCTCTCCTCCTCTGACTGTCTCTCTCTCATGCACCTTAGAGAGTGTGTGAGGTGTGTAAATGAGGGATAACACCTCCCTATTTATACACTTTCAAGTCACTGACCAAATATAATACCCAAGCCTACTTGTCATCTCACATGGGGCCCACTTCTCCTATAGAGACCATAATTACATATTACATGATGTTACACTGGGGACTATTTTCTCGACTTACAACGTAGGTCGCACCTCAAGATCTAGATACAATTTAGACATCCCGTAAAGGGGTAACACACATCCCCAATGGGGGTACAACAACATACAATGGTAATATACATCGAAATATCTTTCAAAGTTACAAATAAATCAACACTCTCTCTTAAATAGGAAGGTATTCTCTCTCTACACAGTCATCAACACATTTGGTCAGGTCTTCATTGCATCGTCATCATTATGGATTCATAGAGTCTTCATCATAGCTATTGCGATCATCCTCTTATAATTTTATCACCATCCCATACTATCTGTCATCAGAAGTTTCTACAGTGCCAACCCTTTTTAATGTTGGATGTAGGCCTATCCCTCTACCAGGTATTCACAATCTCTACAAGAAAGCCATCAAGTAGGTACATCTCAGGACTTATTATATTCCTCTTACAAAACCTACAGATCTACCAGGACTTATTATATGCCATTGCAAAACCTGAAGGAGCATCCCATGACTGATTACATGCCTTGCAACACCTGTGTACCCTACTATTACCTCATCATCTTCATATCATCTCATCATCACATGAAGCACAACCCCGATACACATAACATAGCACTTACATCAATGACCATGGGAGGCCTAGCTTGCCACCATGTTGAAAATGCACTCATCACTTACATCAACGACCATGGGAGGCCCATCCTGCCACCATGTCATAAAGAATTGGCACTTACATCAACAACCATGGGAGTCCCACCATGCCACCATGTCGAAAAGGCTCGCAACACTTACATCAATGACCATGAGAGGCCCAACCTACCATTATGTCAAAAAGGATCAACACTTACATCAAATACCATGGGAGGCCTAGCCTGCCACCATGTTGGAAAGGCTCTCACCACTTACATCAATGACCATGGGAGGCCCAGCCTTCCACCATGTCAAAAAGGCTCAACACTTACATCAATGACCATGGAAGGCCCAACCTTCCGCCATGTCATAAAGTCTCTCATGTGTATCTGCGTATTCTGGACTAATCACTTCCCCTTGGAAGGAACCTCAATCTGAATTACACCAAGCTTTTCTTTGAAGTATTCAAACTTCACTATGGCCATATCTATCATAGAATCAGATCAGGACTGATTACATCTAAGGATATCCTGTGAGCTTCGCTAGGACTAATTACATCTGAGGACAACCTATAAGATTGATTAAGTTTTAGAAACCTATGAGCTTCACCAAGATTTTATGCTCAGGAAACCTTTCTCACTAGCTATGCTAGAACTCATCACTCCTCTTTCGAGAGCTCTCGATATGGATCAAATACTGGAGCTTCACTGCTCCTCTCTACATCATACAAAAATGCAAGTCAGGTTAATCAAATCAAATAGTAGCTTTAAAAATAAACATACTACCTCACAAATAGCCGAGCAAGTGGCAACATATTTTTCCTCGATTGTACTCAGTTCCACATAGGTTTGCTTCCTGCTAAACCAGAGATCACTTTTGATCCCATACTGAAAAAATACCCTGAATTTCTCTTCCTACCCAATACGAATCCACATAACCTTCTAGGTTAATATTTTGATTCGCCATCATACTTAATCCCATAATCAATTGTACCTTTCAGGTACCTCGGAATATGCTTTTCAGCAATCAGGTGAACATGTCTTGGATCTATCAAGAACTGGCGCAATGTGTTCACAACAAAGCAAATATATGGTCTTGTATTCATCAGGTACATCAAGGATCCAATCATCTGATGATACATTGTGGCATCAATTGACTCTGATGAAGCATCACTCAATAGCTTGAGGTTCAATGCCATAGGTGTGACCATGGCCTTATAGTCCATCATCCCAAACCTCTTCAAGATCTCCACTGCATACTTCCCTTGTCCACGGGGTATTCCATATGCACTCTTCCACACCTCCATTCCTAGAAAGTAGTGCATCATACCCAATTCCTTCATCTCAAACTCGGAAAAAATCTTCCTCTTTGTGTCAGCAATCAACCCATCCTCACCTGTCACAAATAGGTCATCTACATATAGTAGAAGTATCATTGGGTTCCCTTCCTCAACCTTGTAGTAAAGGTTGGAATCATCTTTACTCTTGGTAAAGCCCAAACTAGTCAGGAAGTTGTCAATCCTTCTATAACACGTCAAACCTAAGAATCTTCTGTAGTCACTCCCTCTGAATCGGAGCATCATTTTCCCTATGCCTTTCGTACTCTATGTATTGAAACATTATGTAATGGAGTGACAAGTAGCTTCCTCTACTACTAATATTCTATGTATCCATCTAGGTTCACTGGATACCAACATCCTTTGTCTTGAACTTTATTGAAAATTTCTTCTCACACCCATCTATGAGCTTGTCATCCTCTATAGGCTTTCATCTTCGATCTTGTAGAAAAGGTTAAGATATTCATCACTCTAGGTGATATTCAAGCTCCTTATGTAACCCTATGTTCTACCCATGGGTTCCCTTTGAGCTCATACAAGGCCTTCTTTAATTTGCACACACAAGTCTGCCTGTCATGTGTCTCAACTCCTAGTGGCCGCTCTACGTATACTTCCTCCTTGACTACATCATTCAATAATTTTATCTTGATGTCAGCTGATGTATCTCCCATCTTATACCTATACATATGGATATAATGGAAGTGTACCACGTCACTGGTGAAAATGTATCTTCGTAGTTTGTGCCTTCTTTCTGTGAGAAGCCTCGTGTTACAAATCTTGCCTTGTATCCCACGATGCTGACATATCCTACAAGTGGGGTCTTGTATATCCATATGGAAGACACTACGGAATTCCCTTCAAGTCTTGACACCGCATCCTAGACATCATTCTTCTTGAACTGGTACTCTTTGATCATAGTCTCCTTCCCCTTCTTCTTGGATACTTCTTCATAGCTGGAAGGTTCTGCATCAATGATGTTGCTCAATAGTGTCACATAATTGGAGTGTGTCCGAGGCCTCTTTCTTTCTTTGGAACTCTCATCATACTATTATTCATCTTGTATTATTTTTCATGCCCAAGGTGGTGTTCATCTCTCGAGGTGGATCTACGGTTCTCTTTATATTCTTCTGAAGCTCTTTCTTTCGTCATGGTGTCTTTGACCCAGGAAGCTTTAGGTTCCTCTTCTCAATTGTCATTACTTGTTCTTTGGAATGATCTACAAGTCAATTTCAGTTGCATGATTAGAAATATATCATAATTTCTAAAACATATTAATAGTGACAAATATATGTCACATAACCATGCGACTATTTTAGCCAATGCTACAACATTCATCTATATCATGTATACATATAGTAATCTCTAAATGCATTCTACCCCAATTTTATTAAGAGTGTGTACTAATCCTAACATGTCAGCAAATAGGTTTCAATCTAGATAAGTAGTAACGAAATTGTTAGCACCGAAATTGAACCAAAGTTTGTGGAAGGGCTCGCTGTCGAGTAACATCAGAACCACTTTAGGCTGCTCCTCCTGCCCTACGTAGTCAAAGAGGGATCTCTCGTTGGTCGCTGGAGAACCTCCACATAAGGTTGTCAGTATTGTGTGTCACCAGAGTCTACTCTGCATAGGATTTTCAATCAGCATAATCAGGGGGCTAGGATCCTGAATGGGGTAAAGTATGTTGAGGAAGGTGCACGGTGGGATTATCAGGGATTAAGGGACCATGGGAAAATGGAGTCAAAACCTGCACGAGAAATGATTACAGATGGAAAGAATGACTAAAGGTAGCAAATAGAGGCAAGATAGCTACCGATTTCCCAGTCAGGATATTTTAGCGGGTGCTTTAGAGGACAAGGAGGGATAGTCCATCGCATGGAGCATTAGTGAGATGAATTCCATGTAACTTTAGAAGAACCATTGTTAATGCCTAGAATAGTAATCGGAGCATAACAAGTATGAATTTCAAACCACTATACCCTATGTCGCAGGCATGAAAAGCAATAAACAAAATGGAGTGGAAAAAGGAAACACATTTACACATAAAAGAAAGTACTTATTGGGAAAAACAACAACACAGGAATCTCTACTGTAAATGAAAGTATTCCACTACAATGTATTCACACACAAGTATGAATCTTTACAAATGGGAGCCTCAACCGGGGATTGTTTCCCAATCCAATTCACTAACTCCTTTCTCCCTCTATCAGGAGCATTTTTATACAATCCTATTGCTAATACTACCGAATAAAAAGTTGTTACAAGTCGCCATCAGGCACTAAAAGTGCAATGAGTGGACTATCACCACATTTTACAAATAGAAACAAACATTATGGCGCTAGTGGCTTTATTCGGCCCGACTAACAATTCGACATGTTCGGCAGCCACGACGGCTGATGAGTATGATGCCTGCTTCTATATTTTGAGGTGTGTGCTTCCACCACGTTTCAAATGCAGCTTTCTGCATGGGCACACATTGGTGAGGTATTTGGCATCCTTCTTTAGTCTAATCATATCCGCCACCTCCCTCCCCACTGGGTAACATTGTTGTATGTGGGCTCTAGAAGAAGTGCTGCATCGCTTCTGGATGATATAAATCTATAAGGTGGCTCATCATTCTTATACTCCTCACCTCTAGTGAGGTGAATTCTCTTGTAGGAAATAAGGTGTAGAATATCTACACCAGCCCCATCACCTTTGGAAAGTGGACTTCACACATAGGGCTATTAGGGATTTAAACCCCTGACGCTCTCATCTGGATGAATATTTACACAGAGAATGGCCAATGGTGGTTCTTTTCTGTGGAGGATTTGGTGGGCGTGATGGTATCAGGGGTTCCTAGAAAAACACCTATGGGGAGTAAGTGTCTAGGTCTTGCGTCGTCGAAGACGCGGGTATCATGGCTGGTGTCCCCATTGGCATGCAAATACCAAGGCAACAAGTGAGCGAGGAACTTGCTCACCAACCATCAACACCCCCAAACGAACAAGCTTTTCAAACTGAATCTTCATCGTCAAACTTTATCAGGCCTCTACAACTTCATGGAAGATCAGAACTAAGCTTCGTCCAGAGATATGTTGGTTCACTCTGGTTGAACTGAAGGCGGTATTTATAGAGCTTTCGAGATTGATCTTCACACAGTCTGGTCAATATTATTGCACATTATGTCATCGAGTGTATCTGATCTCAACATGTGCAAAAAAGCAAGCAGGGCATTCCTTTACTTGCTGGGGATCTAGTCATTTGGCTTCATTAGCCGTGGCGCCCTACTGTCTGCTGCGGGGAGTAGTTGTGGATGCCATCTGGTACAGTAGATCCATGTTCCATACTTCATGAAATGGACGATCCCACATTGTGTAGGCTCTACCTCGTGTGAGTAGCGGGTTTACCGGCTACCTTCCTCCCTTCCATAGGCTAGCTCATGCAAAATCCACCTCACAAGGATGGCTCCCCTTGAATTGAACATGCGCCACACCCGCGAACCAGAAAAACTGTGCCACTAGACAAGACTTCCACCTCAGGCATATCTTGAATGGCGTCAGAGGAATCAACCAATCTGTGACGAGGCAGATTACACATGTGAATGCCACCTCCACTATCATTTCCACACTGGGTGGGAGATCTACACCTTGGGAGTATTTCTTGGTCGTCCGATCAAAAGAATATTCCATATCTGTCGTCTGTGTTATGTTCATCTTGCTGCCAACCTTTCTCTTCTAAACACCGTGGGTAGTTTGGATTGTGATATGTCTTGAGTCGTCGATCAAGATCAACCCTCCTGCAGCCGCCGATCAAAGTAGGCCCTGCCCTTTTTCGCAACGGAGAACTCAAATATTCATCCGTGCTAGTTTGCCTTGTGAAATGAACCCTAGCCGTGGATCTGTCCTCTTCTTTCATCGCGGCTGTTGATCTTTGCGACCTCTACCCCTTTTCACGATTTGAGACTGCGGATTTATCCGGACAAGTATGGAGTGCAAAATTATTGTAGGTCGTAGATCTACCCTAGGCTTCATCTCAACCGTCGAAAGCCGTCAGTCTTTAACACGTTTCGCAATTCAAGACATAAGCTTTGATCGCGCAAGTTTTCTCACGCAAAGTGGTTCAGAACTATTGATCCTCCTTCGATCAATCGCAGCCATTGAATAGGGATTGTGCCCAATGTTACAACACACCTACCACTTTCCTCATTCTAGGATGGTCAAATGAGATTTGAGGGGCTGGGACCCTTACCGAACCTCTGTCAAGCCCTCAAATCAACTGTTAAAAATGGAGTGTTAACAACCGGCTCCATGAGAGATGCTATCCTCCCAGCGAGGTAGCAAAGAACCCCCGTAGACCAAGTGCTGAAACCATTGGGTTGCCTTCAACTTTTCTTGGACACCTCCATTCTACTTCGTGCTACTGCTCCAACGAATTCATGCCACTCTTGCAAATCATGCTGGTGACTGTAAACCTGTGCTGGTAACTGAAAATGGAAACAAACTAAAAACAATAATGAAGGAAATGCTCGATAATATATGAGCTTATTTTCTCCTACCTACTTTACCTAACTTTGTACACAAGTCCAACTAAGTGAAATCAGTCTTCCAGTGAAGCCAATCAAGCAACTGATCCCATAAACCAAATTTTTCTTCATGCTTGACCAAAACCAGAACTGAAGGACCTAATGGCACAAAGTTATAATAAAGAAATTGATCTTTATAGTTTAGATATAACCAGCCATTACCACTGCCAAGATTCTCCATGTACTCTACCACTGGATCATAAAAAACATGACAGCCTTTACAAAACTCTGTCATTTGCTTACCATGAGAAGGCTGTCCCAACTGTAAATTCCCGTGCACGCTGTCAAACTGATCTTCAAAATAATCATGCAAGGAAAACACGTGACAATTTCCAGGCGAGAAAATCCACAACTTCATCTAAAATTCCTGATTTCAAACCTTCATATTCTTTATATGCTTCAGCAGAAACATCATTCATTTCTTCAATAGGATCGAGCAAATAGATTTCTTTTTGACAAAAAATTTCTGAATTTGAAAAACAAAAAGAAACATCCATTTGAGAACCCCCACCTTCTTCTTCATTATTCAACTCTTCATTGCATATCATTAGAGGAAATTTCAACTCAAAATGGGCCTCCTAAAAAGAATTAATAAAATAATAGTTAAAATAATAAAATAATATTTATTAATTTTGGAGGAAGAAAATAAAAAAACTACTTTTTTGTTTGTATTTTCGACATATCTCCCAGTGTTTTTACTCAAATTTCCATTGGGAAAGCTCGTTGGATGAGAAATTAAATTATGCATCCAACGAGTACCCACTCAGCATACTTTTGATGGACCTCACTAACCCAAAAACAAGAAATACCCGAAAAAATGTGATGATGACATCATCATCACATTTTTTTCAGGTATTTCTTGTTTTTAGGGTAGCAGGGTCCGTCAAAAGTATGCCGAGTGGGTACTCGTTGGATGTGGAATTTAATTTTGCATCCAACGAGCTCTTCCGATCGAAATTTGAGTAAAAATATGGGGAGATATGTCGAAAATATAAACAAAAAAGAAGTTTTTTTTATGATACCTATCCCCAAATTTATATTAAAAAAGTGTTTTAAGACCTATACGGTATTTCAAATTTAAAGCAATTTCATTGGCTAACACATAATGACATGGAATTTGAGTTAAAGTTAAAAGGCCCATTTTGAGTTGAAATTTCCTCTAATGTGCTGGTTTTTCTAAAGGTTGGGATTGATTACATAACTGCCCTTCTCACCCATCATCCATTCCAAGAAAATTTATACATTCATCTACGATATCAAATTTCTGTTTGTGATCAGAAAATTTAAGTCCCTTTTTTAACCACTCAAATGTAGGAAAACACAACGGCAAACAATCACTTTCAACATGTTCAGTTTCCACTAGGTTTTCATACTTTTGATCTTGGATTGCAATGAAGTTTTCTTCACCAACATAAATTGTGACAGGCTGATCATCTTCCTCAAGCAAGGAGATATTCATATAGTCATGTAAGTCTTTAGGTGAAATATGAATTTGATCAACATGCAGAGGTCTTCCTTCAACCACTATCTCAAAATCTGATTTCTCTCCACTTGCATTTTCAGAAAATGAACATGTGGAGGGACTACAAGATTGCGATTTTCCAGAATTATCATCTTCTGTGTAATCAATCACACAAGCATTGTAACTTTCAAGAGATTGTAGTTGTGAAAAGGAATTTTCTGATTGAGAAGGGGAGGCTTTTTCTTGCAACAAAAATTCGGAAGTTGAATAATATGAGGAAGGATCTGATTGGCAGTCACAACCTCTCTCTTAGTCACACAAAGAAAGACAAGAATGCTGCAAATCATCATCAATTTCAGGAAGAGAGATATAACTGGTTGAACCTGAGCTTTGGTCTATGTCAACTTCAGTCAAGGAAGACAGTTCTAACTGCTGGGAAATTTCATGAATATCATGGAAATTGGTTTGTCTTTCTTTTTGAGAAGAATATTCATGTAAGATATCTAAAACCTCTTCATCCATATACTGATCATCACCACACTCATATTCCACATTTCCAATGAACTCTCTATCTTGTGTGTATTAGTCTTGAAGTAACAACAAATAAGGATAATGCCTTTTGAAATGTTCATGAAATATGGTATGAAAGTATTTAAGGGAGGATAAACTCCCTGCTGGAAATCCCTCATACCAAGACCTTGCATATCCTTCTAAACTAAACATGAACAATTTCATTAAAGAATCTTCATGCCATCCCACTCCCAGCTTATGTATATGCTTATGAAATCTAAATAAATGAATGGCAGCATCGTCACCCTTTTCATCATTGAATCTTGGAAGATATGTTTGCCAATCTACCGGAGGTATTTCATTGGGATAACCAGGAATGGCAGCAAGATTCATAGGATCATACCCTACAGCTCGAGAAGTCATCTTGATGGTGGAGAAACTGAATCAACTCCTCAAAATTTGCAACCCCGTTTGATAGTGGAGCTGCCATAGAATATTATGAAGAATGGATCCTTCGCAGATGGAGTCGCCAGGTGAAAAGAGACACGACCTTCTTGTTGTCTGACCATTGTTCACCATCAACAATCAGATCTAAACCTTTCATTCAAATCCAGGGAAGATTTAAGACCTCTCTCTATCTCTTTCTTTCTGACCACCGGTCTCCCCAATGGAGTCACCTTCCAGAATATTTCAGTGGAGTCGCTAGGGAAAATGATACAACCTTTTTCACATGTAAGAATATATGTTTTCCCATAGAAACTCTTTATCCTTTGAATCTTTGTCGTTCTTCCCAGGGATGATATTCAATCTCATCCTCGGTAATGGTGCCAGTTTGTTATCACTGGAAGTGAACCAAAGGTTGCGGAAGGGATCGCTTCCGGGTAACAACAGAAACACTTTAGGTTGTGCCTCCAGCCCTACGCAGTCAGAGAGGGATATCTTGTTGGTCAATGGAGTACCTCCACATAAGTTTGTCAGTCTTGTGTGTCACCAGAGTCTACTTTGCATAGGATTTTCATTCAGCATAATCAAGGGGCTAGGATCCTGAATGGGGCAAAGTATGTTGAGGAAGGTGCATGGAGGATTATTGGGGGATAAGGGACCATGGGAAAATGGATTCGAAACCTGCACAAGAAAGGATTACAGATGGAAAGAATGATGAAATGTAGCAAATGGAGGCAAGATAGCTGTTGATTTCCCAATCAGGATATTTTAGAGGGCGTTTTAGAGGACAAGGAGGGACAGTCCATCGCATGGAGCATCGACAAGATGAATTCCATGTAACTTTAGAAGAACCATTGTTAATGCCTAGAACAGTAGTCAGATCATAACAAGTATGAATTCCGAACCACTATACCCTATGTCGCAGGCATGAAAAGCAATAAACAAAATGGAGTGGAAACAGGAAACACATTTTCAAGTAAAAGAAAGTACTTATTGGGAAAAACAACAACATATGAATCTCTGCTATGAATGATAGTCTTCCACTACAATTTATTCATACACAGGTATCAAGCTTTACAAATGGGAGCCTCAACCCGGGATTTTTTCCCAATCCAATTCATTAACTCCTTTCTCCCTCTATCGGGAGCATTTTTGTACAATCCTATTGCTAAGACTACCGAATAAAAATTTGTTACAAGTCACCATCAGGCGCTAACAGTGCAAAGAGTGGTCTATCGCCCCGTTTTACAAATAGAAACAAACATTATGGCGCTAGTGGCTTTATTCACCTCGGCTAACAATTCGACACGTTCGGCTACCACGACGAATGATGAGTATGATGCCTGCTTCTATATTTTGAGGTGTGTGCTTCCACCGTGTTTCAAATGTAGCTTTTTGCATGGGCACACACTGGCGAGGTATTCAACATCCTTATCCAGTCTAGCTGTATCCGCCACCTCCTTCCTCGTCGGGTAACATTGTTATACGTGGGATATGGAATAAGTGTCGCATCGCTTATGGCTGATATAGACCTACAGGGTGGCTCATGATTCTTATACTCCTCACCTCTAGTGAGGTGAATTCCCCTGCAGGTAATAAGGTGTAGAATATATACACCAGCCCCATCACCCTTGGAAAGTGGACTTCACAAATAGGGCTGTTAGGGCTTTAAACCCCTGACGCTCCCATCTGGACGAATATTTACATAGAGAACGACCAATGGTTGTTCCTTTATGTGGAGTCTTTGGTGGGCGCGATGGTATCAGGGGTTCCTGGAAAAATACCTACGAGGAGTAAGTGTCCAGGTTTCGCATCATTGGAGATGCAAGTATCATGTCTAGGCCTCGATGGCTGGCATCCCCATTGGCATACAAATACCAAGGCGACGAGTGAGCGTGGAACCTGCTCACCAACCATCAACACCCTCAGATGGACAAGCTTTTCAAACCAAATCTTCATCGTCAAACTTTATCAGGCCTCTACAACTTTGTGGAAAAGAAAAACTTAGCTTCTTTCAGATATATGTTGGTTCACTCTGGTTGAACTAAAAGCGGTATTTATAGAGCTTTTGGGATTGATCTTCGCACAGGCTAGTCAACATTCTTGCACATTCTATCATCAAGTGTATCTGATCTCAACATGTGCAAAAATGCGAGCAGGATGATCCTTTACTTGTTGGGGATCTAGTCATTTGGCTTCATCGGCCGTGGCGCCCTACTGTCTGCTGCGGGGAGCAGTTGTGGATTCCATCTAGTACAGTAGATCCATGCTGTATACTTCATGAAATGGATGATCCCATGTTGTGTAGGATCTGCCTCATGTGAGTAGTAGGTTTTTCAGCTACCTTCCTCCCTTTCGTAGGCCAGCTCACGTAAAATCCAGCTCACAGGGATGGCTCCCCTTGAAGTGAACATGCATCACACCCGCGAACTAGAAAAATTGTGCCACTGGATAAGACTTTCACCTCAGGCATATCCCGAATGGAATCAGAGGAATCGACCAATCTGTGACGAGGTATATTACATGTGTGAATGCCCCCTCCGTTGTCATTTCCACACTGGGTGGGAGATCTGCACCTCAGGATTCTTTCTTAGTCTTCTGATCAAAAGAATCTTCCATATCCGTCATCCACGTTCCATTCATCCTACCGCCAACCTTTCTCTTCTAAACACTGTGGGCAGTTTGGATCGTGATACGTCCTGAGCCGTCAATCCATATCAACCCTCCTGTAACCATCGATCAGAGTGGGCCCTACCCTTTTCGTAATGGAGAAATCAAATATTCGTCCGTGCTAGTTCGCCTTGCGAAATGAACCCTAGTCATGGATCTGTCCTCTTCTTTCATCTCGGCCGTTGATCTTTGCGACCTCTACCCCTTTTCATGATTTGAGATTGCAGCTTTACCCGCACAAGTATGGAGTGTGAAATTATTGTAGGCCGTAGATCTACCCCAGGCTTCATCTCAACCATCGAAATCCACCGATCTTTAATATGTTTCACAATCTAGGACAGAAGCTTTGATCGCGCAAGTTTGCTCGCATGAAGTGGTTGAGAACCGTTGATCCTCCTTTGATCAATCATAGCCCTTGAATAAGGATCGTGCCCAATGTTACAACAAACCTTCCGCTTTCCTTGTTGAAGGATGGTCACATGAGATTTGAGGGGCTGGAACCCTTACCGAACCTTTGTCAAGCCCTCGAATCAACTGTTAAAAACAGAGTGTTAACAGGAATGTTGTACACCGTCATTGACTTCTTACCCATTATGTGCAATTCAATAGTATGAATTCAAAATACTCAAACATCAACTGAATATAAACAAATGTATAACTAAAAAATATCATGAAATGACAATTGAATACCTATCTTTATTTGTTTTGTGGGTAGACTCCTTCTTGAGCCTTCAAATTCATCATCTTCTTCATTTATAACAACATCATTTCTTATCCAAATGCTAAAATGGATAGGGGGTTCTTCAAGAATTGAGTACTTCATATTCATCATCGCTTGAGGGATCTTCTTTGAATCATGAGAGATTGATCTTCAGTTGCTCCCATCTTCTCTTCTCTTATTATGAATTAATATTCTTCTTCTATTCACTCTTACTAGAGTCTACTGAAGGTAATCACTTCCTTCTAGCACACATTCCTTGAGTGAACGAATCCCATGATCTTGAGAGGCCATTCAAGGTGGTTATAACAATCTCTTGTTCTTCTTCAATTGCTTCGTCATAGTATCGAACACTTCCTTTTAGTGTCTTCAAGGATGACACATGAGGGATGAGATGATATTTAATAGAATGTATAATGATTCTCTTGGCTCTAGCCTTAGCCTCACCTCCCTCTGGATCTTAGAAATTTCTTACTAAAATACTGTTCCAAGTCAATTTCTTCAAGGATAACGGAGGTCCTATACTTCCATACTTGGAAGTTGTCATCTTCACCAAGATTTTCATCAAGCTGGGTGTGATTAGTCATTTTGAAATGAGAAACTCAAATGTAAATAGCAAAAATTTAGATCTTACCGATTTGAGGTGTTCATCCTAGTTCTGGAGCTGTCTAACCTAGGGTTTGTCAAAGAAACCCTAATTTTCAAAACTTGGAATTTCAAAATTCTGATTGGATAGAAAGATGGGCCTCTTCAAGTCGATTTGTCCAATGTTTTCTAAAAACAGTGGAGGGAAGCTCCCTGAACAGGAAGCCCTAGTTTTCCAATTTCTTCTGTAGAAATGATTGATATTTATTCTACTGTATCTCTAAAGATTCAAATAATTACATTCTTCAACTTCTCACTGAGATATCTTGATATGTACTCTTTCCAACCCCACGGGTTAGAGCAGAATTGGATTCTCCAAGTGGGACTTATGCTGAGTTTCCCAAGGTGACTATTTTGGGGACTGTTCAGCATAACAAACTTGTACGGACTGCCACATGTCACTGTTTCACATTCTAGGTATGAAAAGTGTACCACAAAAAATAAATTTTGTCCCCTACCTACACATCTTGCTAAATTTCATTTGGACCTTCCTATCCCGAGATATAGAAAATCTCCCTAGGTCACCTGTTTATGACTGTATTCTGGAGGAGGCTGGAACCCTGATTTGGAGGAACCATATATCCTGAAGTATAGAGAATATGAGGCTAAAACTTTTACACATTGCAAAACACAAATTTATCTTCTGCATGTAAAATTTTTGGATTTTGATCCTTCTCCAATCTCTTGTTATAGTGAAAGTGCTAGGCTTACTAAATTCAGTCTTCTAACATTTTCAAACATGAAACCCTAATTTCCATTAGCAAATTATATATAACAAATTTTAATTACAGCGCAACCAAATGGAGGGATTGAATGTAAACCTATGATCTTACCTCACACATTACTATTTTTTTAATATTTTTAGTTTTTATATAAAAAAATTATGAGGAAAAAAATTTGTAACTTGTTATTATAAGTAATCAAAGTTACATGAGTACATAGCCATTAAACATAGTTTTCCAGTCCCATAAAACAGAGTACACATCCTCCTGATAATACTGACTTCAAACATTGATAGCATTCATGAAAAAAAGTCTCTGTGAAGTGATATGCCAGAACATGGTAAACAAAAAACCATAACAATATTCATAAAATACAACTCCAAGCTTCTAGTAATATTGTACAATGGAATATGGACAATTGGAATTGGTAAAGTGTCATATGTTTAAGAACATACAACCTGATGGGCATAGTGCTTACTAACAGGTGTTTTCTCCTAGGAGGTCATGGGTTCAAATCCAGAGGGGGTTTGGTATGTATACCTCCATAGACTTTAGCATTCAAATTGTTGCGCAGATGGGGGGTCCTTGCCCCATAAACAAGGGGATCTCATACACCAAATTAGTGTCTATATTAGTTGTAACTTTAGAAATAGGTTATTATTATATGGAACCATTGTAGAAAGATGGTTTTCCAACATATATCATCTGAGATTTGTGATCCCAATATATATAGCAAGCAATTTGAACTAAAGCACATCATCTGCAATAATTCACAAAACCTTAGCATTATCCCCACATGGGAAAAACACTAGATCCTAATGTTACAACCATAAACCTCACCCCCACCCAAGAGCTGGCTTGGGAACTCAGTTGGGAAAGATGAACGTTCAATTGGAAAGACTTAGCAAGGCGAACCTTGGCTAAGCGACACAACGAAGGTGGGGTGCGTGGACCAAGCACAAGTGCACTCCCACAAATGAAGCCCACACTCAAGCATGTGGTGCTTGGAAATCCCACGAGTGTGGCACCTCGAAAAAATGTTGGAAAGTGGTGAAGGACGTGTGATAGATCTCAAATCACTTAGGAAGAACGTTGGACGCACCTTGGGAAGAAGCCTAGATGAACAAGGGCCAAGCGACCCAAGTGCTCCACTAGAAGTGCACTTGGCACCACACCGATTACCAATATCACGCACTTCATGGAAGCACCCAGTAGGTAAGTTGGTGAGTTGGAACGAGCACCCATAAGAAGTGCACCCAACACCTTGACATTACATGAACCAACACACTTAGCACACATTAGGGATTTTGGAAGATGAGCACCCGCGATGATGCCTTGATGCCCACCCAACACATAGCGCTCCAGACCAATGGATGGAATGGAGAACATGCACGCACTTGGATGAGAAGTGGACCACTAGTGGAGTTAGCACATCGGTTAGCGCTAGCGTGCATGCCAAGAAAAGGGACGCGCCCACTTAAGAGACGCGCCATATAAAAAAACAAGGAAAATGATGAAGGAAGGAAACCACACTTTGGAAAGTGAGTAAGTGAACATTCGTTGAAGACATGCAAGCTAGGGAGGCATCTGAACTTAGTCGCAGGCATAGTCGCCAAACAAGCTAACTCAGAAACTCAACAGGGTTACAGAAGAAGTGCCAGTTTGAGAGTTGGATTCCTGCAGAAGGGTTAACTCAACTTGTTGTATTTTGTAAATGCATGTGTGATTGCTATTTGGGCGCACACTCGGAGCTCTGTCGGTTTGTGGAAAATCCATCTTTGTAAAATTTGTTTCTTCATACAAAAGTTAATGGGGTTGGCCAATTTGGAAACCCCATCATTAGACTTGTCTGTTGTATATTTAATTAATGCATGCAATTGGCTAAATCTAAAACAATTAAGTAAAACAACAAACGATAAGTAATATTCCACACGGTTAGGCGTAGTCTTCCAAGACGCTTTTTAGGGATCAAGTCATCGAAAAGTATTTTGGGCAGTACCCCACACCCCAGTTAAAACATAGTAGTGAAGCGCATTTGATAGTGGTGCTGACACCTAACCGTAAAAATTCCATTTTGGATTCAAAATTGTTAGCCTACACATGGTCGAAGATAGAAGGTAGACCATTTACAAAATTTAGTAAATCATAACACTTCATTGTCACAATTGCAATTTTCCATTGTAGGTGTGACACAATTAAAAATGACTAACATAAATGACTAATTCATACTCTTGTAGCTAGTCATTTTTTATGCCGTGACTAAATTGGTCATTTACGTTAGTCATTTTTAACTCTGTAACTAATTATCTAGTCATATGTTTTAACCCATGACTAAATTAGTCATTAAATTTAGTCATTTATAGTTGGGTCACTCAAAATTGTTCATATTTGGTAGTAAATCACCTGAGAAAATTGTGGTGACTAGATTTTTTAGTCACGTAGTCACTAATTCCTTATTTGGTACGAGTGTGTGCTTCAAATTTTCCCATATCTTATTAATATCCTTATTGAGAGAAAAATAGAACAAGGAATATTCCCTCCCCCCTCGACATAATCCACCATATCCTCCATAGTGTGCAACCTAAAAGGTAAAACACTAGTAGTAACCCCTTTCCACTTGCAGAAACCCTATCCCTAGAGTTTAATATTCTAATATTATTTTTCCATTTCAACTTCAAAATTTGCATTCTTTATTCACTAATTATATGGCCAAAATTACAAACGTCAAAGTAATAAAGTGAGAAAATTTGACAAAAAATAAGAGCTTGAATTGTGTGCATGCAACTACATGATATGATATATAAAAGGATAAGGTGATATTAGTATGTACTTGTGCATCAAAATAAAATTTTGTAGATTTTTTGATCGACTTCTATGTTTGTTTGATGCGCGATGACCCAAATATTGAGCCTTGAGATATGGTCAATCAAGCTAATGCTCAAAGGAACGTCGGTTCTTGAAGGTATGATGGTGTTGTATCCAACCTCTGAACAATATTTAAGCTTCTGTAAAGGGTTACTAGAAAACCTTAAAAGGATATTAAATGAAAATTTGGGTCTCAATTGGGCCTCCAAAGGAAAATAATATAACATTACGGTTAAAATAATAAAATAATATATATGAATTTTGGAGGAAGAGAGGAAAAACTATTTTTTCTTCATATTTTCAACATATGTCCCTATGGTTTTACTCAAATTTCAAGCGAGAGGATTCATTGGATGCGAAATTAAATTCTGCATCTAATGAGTGCCCACATTGCATACTTTTGATGGACCCTTCCACATGAAAAAACAAGAAATACATCAAAAAACGTGTTACTAAAAGTATGTTATGTGGGTGCTCATTTGATGTAGAATTTAATTCTACATCCAACCAGTGCTCCTGCTCGAAATTGGAGAAAAACCATAGGGACATATCTTGAAAATACAAAGAAAATAAGTATTTTTTTAATGACAAATATGCCAAGTCAACCATTATGGTTGACATTTGTTCTTAAAATTTTATTAGTTCTTGAATTCTAACTCATCAAGAAATTATGGTTGGATTTTTTGTTATGAGGCCCATGTTATGTTGATTGTACAACATGAGGAGTCATTCTCCAAACTTGTGTGTAATATCAATTTGGACTTATGAGTCATATCAACTCTTATGTATCATCATATGATTGAGGTGGTGATGTTGTATTGTAAAGATTGTAAATAATATCAAGCTAAGCCTTGTGAGTAATATCAAGACTAGATTTCTAAGTAATATCAAGTCAAGTAATCTCAGATAAGGTACCCTATGATAATGGATCTCCAATTATGGAGATGATCTTGTGTTGTATCAATATTGAAGTCTTGTGTTGTATCAAGACTATGGACCTCCATTTGTTGAGGTGGTTATACTATGTGATATATTGCTAGTCATGGTCACTGAGTGCTATAAGTCTCCTTTAGGTCTTATCTACCCCTATAGTGAATTACTTTAGCATATGACTATATGTCCTGGGGTAATATATATATATATAATCATCAATATGTATGGAATAATTCTTCTGAGTATGATATAATAAGATGGATAAGTAATACACACATGGACCATGCATTAATTATTTAATGATAATGAGATAAAGAATAGTGAAAAAGAAAGAGAATTACCCATGCAAATGTCTGAGTGAACGCAAGTTATATAGCTTCAGTAAAATATGAATGCCTCAATCAATGCCTCAGTCAAAGAATTCGTTGAACTATTAATGAATGTAATCAGTTAAGTAAAGACGAACTTAATGTTCATCAATCAACATGCATAAGTTAACTAAATAGATCCATGCAAAAGTTAATAATAGAAATTGTGCATGGATGGCACTAATAGTGAAGCAATGATGACACTTAAGTTAGCAAGTTAACTAAGTGACCAATTGCCAGTTAAATATTGAGTTCAAATCAGTTATCATTCAGTTTAAGTCAGTTAAACATTCAGTTCAAGTCAGTCAAACATTCAGTTCAAGTAAGTTAACATTCAGTTCAGGTTGGTTAACATTTAGTTCAAGTCAGTTTTCATTCAGTTCAAGTCAGTTAACATTCAGTTCAAGTAAGTTATCATTCATTTCAAGACAGTTAACATTTAGCTCAAGTCAGTTCCCTTTCAGTTGAAGACAAGAAACATTCAATTTATGCTAATTGAAGAAAGGAAGGGTGTTAATGTTTGCATGGAGGGAGTTCTAGTTAGCTCCTCCTTGCGAATGCATTATGTTGCTCTCTCAGTAGTTTAATGAGCCTCCTATGCACTACCTTTTGCATGATAGGGTTTTTGGCTTGTTATTAATATGTGAGGCATATAGCAAGTTCAATACAGTTGCATTTAGTTGTTTTTGTAGGCTTACATTGGATCTCTCTTCTCTACTACTGAGGTGATATCTCTTATCAGGAAATATGCTTATGTGTCGTAAACCATTCTCTACAAATCTATCTATCATACTCAAAGAATTGATAGTTTTTTCATCCTCTGTGTTTGTAAGGTTTTCCTAGGGTATATCTTGTCTCTCATGGTTGATTTCAATTTACATGTCTAATTTATGGAGCTGATTTATTTATGAGATTCATATGTAGTTGATATAAATATTCATATGTGGTTGATAAATTCATAAGTGCTAAAATTGTTTGATAAAAGTCTTAAAGTTCAAGCATCTCCGATTTTCCTCAAACATCAACATTTTAGACCCCAAATTTGCGTTAATGATAAAATTGTTGCATCACTATGTTGTGGTATGTAGCATGAAATCTATCGATTTCTCTAATCTAAATCATGGTGAAACAACCTATTAATTTTCTTTGTATTTTTCAAACAATTAAGCTACAACAATGCCAAAAGTTACTTTATTGAATGTAAAACATTTATGAGAGTTGTCATAGTGAAAACAACCTATTAATTTTCTTTGTATTTTTCAAACAATTAAGCTACAACAATGCCAAAAGTTACTTTATTGAATGTAAAACATTTATGAGAGTTGTCATAGTGAAAACAAGTACCCACGATAGAAGCACTGCAAACTCAATTGATCAAACAACTACGAGTAAAATTTTCTTTATAAGAAAGATGGATAAATCATTTGCATACAATGGAGAAATCCTCTACACAATAGCAAAGTTGATCCAATAGGAACAACTAGCTAGGTTACTCTTCTTCCATGGAGTATTATGTGGCCATATATGAAGCCTCATTTTTGTCATATGATTTGAACTTGAACTTAAACACATACATTAATGTTGCTATAGAAATAAGTCAAAATGAATAAAAATACATAAAACTAAAGAAAATTTATAAATATATAAATTTTTTTATAATTAATCAATTATAATAATTAAATTACACACTATCAATTCAATGAATGGAATTTTTTTAATGATATTTGCAATGAATTAAATGAGACTTTCCATGAAATTTATAATAATTATGTTACATACTTTATCATTTGTCTTAGAGTAAAAGTTAAGAGACCAACCAAACTTGTATGGTGCGCACACAAGTTTAATGATAAATAAGTTTATATTTTAATTATTTAATAAAATAATTAATTGCCTGCCATATAATTTACATATTATATTTGAAATGTTGGTGATTTACATCTTGGGTTTTAATATTTATTTTATTATGAATATTAAGTATATACATTATTGGAGATATTTGAAATAAGATATGGAAAAAGTTTCGATCTCATAAACCATCACCACTTTTCTAATACATGGATATTTGAAATAAGATATGGAAAAAGCTTCACTTTCATCCACCATCACCACTTTTGCAATGCACGGTAAACAAATACAAAAGTAGAGATGTTTTGAAGAAATTTAAATAGTGATAAAAGCATTGAAAACACATCATTTTCATTAAACTAATAAATAATTTATTAATATAAATTAATTTTATAATCTTTATCAAATTGTTATAATAAAAAATGAACTAATCTTATCATATTAATAAAATTATTATTATAATTTCAAACATCTTAATTATTATTATTATATCATTTTATTTTATACTAATAATCTAATGTGTTTTTCTTTTAAATAATTCTATATACATTAATCAAGTAATGATGTAATGTGTTTTCCTTTTACATTTATAGATATAGATATAAACGAATGATATAATGTGTTTTTTAATATAATTCTATTGTGTTTTTTATGATATTAATCAAATTATTATTATACTTCCCTTTCAAATACTTTAATTATTATTATTTCAATTTTAAATATTTTATTTATTATTACTATATCACTTTATTTTATTTTAATCAACTAATGTGCGTTTTTCTCGTTTATATAATTGTATATATATGTTAATCAACTATAATTTATTTTTCATATATTTATGGTATGATATAATGTGTTTTTTATAAATCAAATATTATTGTGAAATATATAAATAAATGGTAAATATATTATAAAAAAATATTAATTAAATTTTAATATAAAAAATATATTTATAAAAATTTATTATTGATATATAAAGATTTCATAGTTTCTCTTAACATTGCATGGATTGAAATCATTTTTTTAACAAAAAAAAATAACAGAATAAAGTTGTGTCTAAATACAACAAATACATACTTACAATGATACGTAAAAATGAGTGTGTATTTTGCAAAGGTACGTACCATGCTTAGATACTTAAAAACATTAAAAGTAGATTCTCCAAATCTTTAAACATCCGAATATTCTGAATCTTTGAAACAGTCCGAATATTCTGGATTTTTTTTATTTTTTAAACCTGTGTTTGTAGTGAGCTTAGATACTTATCGTTTTTAAAACCTGAGCTTAGGAATTCATAATATTTTAAAAACAAAAATACTTTGTGGGGCCACATCCTCTTAATTTGGTAAGATTGTTTAGCTTTAAATTATTGTACATATTTTAGCATAAGATTTTGGTTTTTTGGGGTCAAATTACATATAACAAGCATTTAATTAAATTGGAATTAATTCATTTTTTTAATTATTATTATATTTAAGTATAATTTATTATTGAGATTAAAATATGATTTTTTAAATAAATATAAATACTACTTTGATAGTTTTAATAAACCCTAAGATTTATAAATATTTATAAAATTGATACTTAAAAACTATAAATATTTATATTATTAATATTTGTAAAGTTGTCATTTTCTTAAAACCCAAAACTATTAAATATTACACCATCAATCCTTTTTTTAAAAGAATATTTATTTTA
>LPNX010053354.1:271645-290876 GCA_001517045.1 Pseudotsuga menziesii
CTTTTAATATCTAAAATTTTAACAAAAAATTCATTTTTTATTATATATGCATTTTTAAGATAAAATTTCAAAATAAAATAGTTAAATAGCATTAAAATTATGATAAATAATAAAGATATGAACCAAATCTTATATAGTTTCTCATATTACACATTTTCATTCAATAGAAAACCAAAAGTTACCCTTCAATCCTTAAAGCAATTGAAGAATTAGATCGGTTCTATTTAGACTTATCTTAATGTTTTCAAAACCATACATATGTAAGATAAAGATCAAAACTAAAGGATGCAGATGATGATCAAGTCCCGCTTTAAAGGAGGTCAACCATGTATATAAACTATTATATGAGTCTAGAAACCCTAACTGATTAATATGGTAAGAGGTCAACAATGCCTATTAATTACTATATAGGTGACTATTAAGGTGATAAATAAAAATGAACCTTGGGCATAATTTGATGGGGTCCCACAATGAGAACCATGCTCATTTGGTGTAGGTGGTATATTAATTTTTTCAAAGGACCATAGGATTAAATTTAGAGCGAGGATGGGACCAAGCGCTAACAACTATGCAAAATTGAGTGCTCTCGGGCTACTATTGAGTCGGGCATTAAGTACTTATAGATATTTGGAGATGCAATGCTTGTAATCAAGTGGATCGGGTAAGAGCATGGATGCCACACTATCAACCTGGTACCTTTATTGGAGGACACTATAAGATTAAAAGCACAAATGGAGAATTCTACTTTCACGCATGTATACAAAGAAAGAAACTCCAAAACAAATATGCTATCAAAGAATGGGGTTAATATACATCATGGAAGATGGTTCATTATTGAGGAGCTGGCAAAGACAACTTATGGGTATTATCATGCACCATTTTGCGATCTTTCTCTTAAAAATATATGAGAAGGAACGAGTTCTAATTGTCTATAGTCCGCCTTGAAGATGAGAGTTATTTTGTCGGGCATGGGAGTAATTTTGCAGGCCACATAGATGTAAAAGGTCATCACAATGCTTTTGGTTGATGAGGAATCATCTATGGTTTAAAGATCTAAAGTACTCTTAGAAGTTGATAAAGTCGTTATGACTGTAAGGTTTGAATATGAGGTGCTACTTGAATTGGATGAAGCACATATGTTTTTGGAAGAAAATGTTCTAATACTTATGTTTTGTGGATACTCATGTAACTTTGACGACATGCTTGAAAGCATTTGAAAAGTGTTACTTATTGTTTCAAAAACAAAGTTACGGTTTTTATAGGAAATAAAACGTTATATCAGTTTACAAACCTTAATTAATGAATATAGTAAGTTTGTTTCAAATTATGGTTAAATTGAATGGTTAAACTAATATACCTCAATCACATGATAGAGCTTCTTTCATCCAAACAATTTGAGTTTTTGGAGATGATTCATGTCAAACATAAGCATTGATAGATCCTTACTTTAAAATTTGATGCAGTGAAATAAAATTTTAATCAAAAGTTGAAAGATCTTTGGTATATATGTACTTTTGTGATTTGTTTCTTTATCTCTTATATTTTTAAGATATTTTGAAGAAAGTTAGCAATCAGAATTGCTTTAGATACTAAATAATAACAATAAATAACATACTACCTTTTTAATTAATGAGACATGGGAGGGTCAAAGAAAGGGACCTTTATATCATAAAAATATTATGAATCTATTCTTATGAGTTAAATTTGGACCATGCTAATCAAATTTATAGAGAAAAATAAAATCAATGATTTAAAATTACTTTTTTTCTTATCTTTGCAAAAAAGACCCATTCTTATTTGATTTAATACATCGTGGTCACCTCCTTATACCATCATTCTCCATGTAACTATATAATAAACATAAGTATATTAACAATGAAATAAAATAATTCATAAAACATATATTCAAACCTTCCAACTAAGATAATAACAAAACCTAGAAAATGTATAATTAGACACACAACCATGTCACATCAAACTAATAAAAATACATTGAGAATATAAAAAAACCACTAAAACACTATATTGTTATCCATGATATTAACAAAATCTACAATTACTAATATCACTAAAATGAAAAATATAACCAAAATATTATATCTTCAAAATAAATATTTGCTAAATTTTCTATTTTCTCATCAATATTTTGTTTGATCAAAGCATGGCCTCATTGCTAGAAACTATGCAACTATATAGTTAATTTATTAAGTTATAAAAGTCATTATTTCAAAAAAAACATAACAAACTACAAAGGACAAATCACAAAGTGATAAAAATAACATAACAAACTTCAAAGATGAACCAAAAAACTTACTTCCAATCACTTAATTTTTCTTTTTTAAATATACATTAAAAATTGTTTAAATTAAACCAAAAACCTTACTTCTGGAATTTCAAAAATACACGTTAAAAATTGTTTAAACTAAATAAATGTAAATAAATTAAAATAAATTAAATTAAAATCAACCATCAATCAACCTGGTATGATGCCTAGTATTATGCCTAATATAATGCATAGAAAACATGAAAAATAAAACATATAAACCTGCCACATAACCCACCATCCCAATCCCAAACCAGTTACACAATCAATTGTGACAAGGTCTTCATAACCAATACATGGAAATTTTAATGATATAAAATCAAAACTTCCAATCACATCACATATAACAACGAACCCACTCATCATATGGCTTCCCTTTACACATAAGCTTCCACAACTGCTGGATCAACCACTTTCCATCATAACACTCAACAAACTTTCAATGTTTACTTCCATTCAAATGATTTAACACAAGTGTTTCAAGGTGCTGAAGTGCAACCAATCTTATAACATTTTCAATATGATCGAATACAACCGTGACAAAGCATATTTCTAATTTTGTCACCATTAATAAAACCAAGCCATAAAACAATTTAAAATGTTAGAGTCAAAACAATGCTATCTGTCATGTTCTTTTGTTTTAGGTATGATGCTAATACATTGAATAAGCAACAAGGGGTCCCCAATAATATCAACTATCATGCAATCGCAATCATATATTTCCAACTGGATGAATTGCAAAGAGTAAAGTGGTATGTGTGATATTTTTATTATTATGTTGGAATCTGGTATCATAACTATAAACTCATAATGACAAAGATAATGCCTAATGTGGTACCTTAACTATAAACTCATAATGACAAAGATAATGCCTAATGTGGTACCTTAACTATAAACTCATAATGACTAAGGAACCACATTTCATCATTACATACACTAACTATTAAAAACAAAAAAAATCACACCTTCTTTTTTCAATAAACCCATAATTATCAAGGCATAAAGGAACTACATTTCGTGATCGAGTAAAGGAACCACAATTCGTGAGTACATATATTAATAATTAAAACAAAAACTGAATATATATATATATATATATAATCTAAGTTTTCACTCTTTTATATATATAATCTAAGTTTTCACTCATATATATATATATATATATATATTATTTGTATTTATAGTTTTAGAAGTAGTGTGGTTGATTATGCCATTTTTTATATCCCTCTATATAACAAAATAATAATTTTTGATATTTTACTCGACCACGAGCATGATCATAGATCTTTAATTATAACTCTCAGTCTTGACATGCATAATGAGTCCATAAGGAAAATTCTCAAAGCCAAAAGCACTTGGATATTGATAGAAATAAAACAAATGGCTTTATAAATGATTTAATGAAGAATTTGTTCCCTCTTTCTAATAAGGCCAATATTGAAAACCTCTATCATAATTTTACTACTTCCCTCTCTTCCGCCATCAACAAGTTCTCTCTCGAAATTTCTAGTAAAAAGGAGAACATAATAACCAACCCTTGGTATGATAATGAATGTAAGCATTCACGTAGAGAAATTAAGGAAGCTACAAACGAGTCCCTAAAAATTGACAAGATAAATAGGTACAAAGCATTAACTAAAAGAAAATACCCATTATATAAATAAAAGATAGGATTCAGTTCCCGCTAAATCACTCAGTTAAGGTGTGGGTCTCATTTGCAAGACGACCTGAGTTCAATTCTTCTTAGGGGAAACTTAGCTAAAAGGCGACACCCAAAATCCAACCAAGTTGAGGATGGTGTGGTCTAGGCCAGGTGTGATCCTTGGGTGATTTTGATGGCTTAGATTCCCCCGATTCATGATTTCTCAGACCACAAGCCACTCCTGCAAGTTAGGGAGATTCTAGCAAAAATAAATAAATAAATAAAATATAAGAAAACATGTTAGAGTTATCTAAGATGGCTCTTGATAAATTCTGAAGGAAAACCCTAACTTGTAAAATTAAAGAAAACAATAAGATCTCTTTGGAAGAATGAAACTCATATCTTAAAAAGAGTTACAAATCCTTAGATCTTGTGGATAAAATTCAATCCCTCCTTACAAGTGAGAAAGCCTTTTCTTTGGAAGACATAAACTTTGGGATTAAGCGCTTAGCTAATGGAAAAGCTAAAGGAATTGAAGGGCCCCAAGAAGAAATCTTAAAAACTAGAGCAATCGTCCTCATCCCCTACATTTACAATCTCTTTAATCTAGTGGTCAAGCATGGATTCCATAATCCTTGGACTTAGATCCTTATAGTTCCTATTTTTAAAAGCGGAGATAAAGATAACCCCTCTAATTATCGAACCATTATGATTAGCCCTCTTTTAGAAAAGCTATGTACGGTATAATTTTGGAAAAGAAGATTAACATATGGCTAAAAATGAAGGAAAGCGGGCTAAAGGCTAGGCATGCCTCAGAAGGAATCACTCAACCATAGACCACCTTGTTATTCTTAGAATCATTGAAGAGGAGTGTTGTAATAATAAATCCAATTTTTTTCTTGTTCCGTGGACTTTAGAAAATCTTTTGATATTATGCCTAGGAATAAAATATGGAATAGATGAGAAGAGTTAAAGGTTTCATATTTTGAGTTGATGGAGACAAATATAAATTTATATGAGAACGTCATTAACAAATCCAAAAACACGATGGGATGGTCATAGTATATTAAATGTAATATTGTAGTCAAGCAAGGGTTCCCACTCTCCTCTACCCTTTTTGACATTTAAATTGATACAACTAGAAGGTTGTTTAGAAGAAGCAGGTTGTGCTGGCACGTCCTTAGTAGGAATAGTCATCATGCTTCTTATATATGCCGATGATATCCTTATTATGGCAAGGTTCCCCTATGATATTGAGAAGCAATTAAGAATTCTCAAGTATTTTAGCTCCAATATGGGGATGACCGTTAACACCAACAAAACAAAAGTCATGATTATTAAATCCAATAAGTGTACTTATGACAATTTTGTATATGAAAATAGAAACATGGAGGAAGTGAATTCTTATAAATATATAGGAATTGAATTCCTTCACAAGATCAATTGGAACTATAGCATTGAAAAGAGGATTAATGGAGGGTGGAAAGTCTACTTTGGTATTGAAAACAATTGTAAATCAACAAACCTTGTGATGTGAGACATAAGGAATTTCCCCTTTAAAACGATCATCACTCTCGTTATCTTATATGGTTGCAAAGATTGGGGGTGCAACATTTCCAAAGAATCATGGAGAAGAATTGAGAAAATCCAGAAACGGTTTATCACTTATAATGTTTAAATTAAGAGCAATACGCCTTATCCTATTCTCCTCTTAGAAGCAGGCCTCTCCCCCATTGAAAGAATGCCTATGATTATATATCTAATGTACAAAGACAAATTAAACAATATAGGATACCATCATCTTCCTAAAATTGCTCTTAACTCCATCCAAAAACACTTACACCTTAAGCAGGGGTGGCTTAAAGATGGCACAACTTGGTTAAATTATTGGGGGATTGAAGAAACTGCCACTTTGCAAAATATCGATAACATTAAAAACATTATTACTTTTACGTTCAAAGAGAAGATGTAGTGCAAGCAAGATTTAGAGGTTGAAATAAACTATGATATTATAAAGAGATCATTAACCCTAATCTTTAGGATCAAAAGTATATTTCTATCTTAACAAGATCAACGAAAAAAAATAATATTTCCAAGATTAGAATGAACTCTCATGAGAATCATAGTGAAACTGGGCACCAGAAAACCCCTAAAACACCGCGGTCCAAAAGGATTTTCCATCTTTGCGAGTCTATGAGCATTGAATATGAAAATCACTTTCTCTTAAAATGCCTTTGCTACACCCACATTAGATCCCAGTGCCATAATCTTTATCTAATAGTGAACTCTCTAACCTTCTAACTCAAAACAATTAAGACTTAGGGATGCTCCTCTTTAAGATTTTTGAGCATAGGAATAGTATTTTAAAACAAATCAGATAATTTATGTCTTGTCTTTTCTCTTAAGATTCGATAGACCTTTGTCTCAGTAGACATTAAAGACAATTATATATATAAAAACCAAATTGTTTACTTTAGGCTTTATTTTCAGTAATCAAAGGGTTTTTCTATGGATATGCCTTTGATTTATGAATGGATATCTAATCTTTCAAGTGAGGAATTTGTTACGATTTGTCAAACAATTAATGTCAAATATTTATATGTGCATTAATGTTATATGTTATTTAACATTTTTTTTATCGTTTTTTTTATGACTTAGGTCAATTTATGTGCATGTTATGTGTTGTTGTTATTGTTGCTTAGATACAACTATTGTTGTTCATGTTGGAAACTTAATCCTTGGATTAATGTTCTATAGATTCTGTAACTAATGTAAATAAAATATGAACGTGAAAAGTCACATAGGAAGTTGAAAAGGTTGGTTGGAATATGAAATTCAACCACCATATACAATACATAAATAAATTTTTTGGCAATGAAATAAAGGGAATTTCCGAGTTACCTATCCTACAATGGTATCTTAGTACCACATTCCTTAAATGTTGCTTGTATTTCAGTCCTGGCGGTCTGCCTACTTGTTGAGGCCTGGAAAATCGCAGGTAACAACAGTTAGGGATTCTCCCCAATAAACGTTCCCAACTAGCCCGTTATTGTTTGGTATGGAGAATCCGTCCAGTTTACAGTCTTACTACCATAATGGTCAAGTAACAAATTAAAGGTTTTACCGGTTACAGCCCAGTCCATTGTGTATATTTTTATTTTTTTGTGTTTAAGTATGATGTGCAAGTGCCTATCTAAAAAATGCAGATTGATAGAGATAACGAGGAGTGTCACAATGTGATGCACAGGTTCTTACCTCTCATCTTAACTCTCTCGCATCTAAATCACACACAACAAGAAACTAAAACTAACTAACTAACCTATCCCTAGGGAGCAAAAGTATCAGTTATCAATGAGTAACGTGTTTCTGAGCATGCATTAAGAAAAATTACAGATAGTTGTTACTTATTTCAGAACACATGAACATTAATAGATATATGAACAACAAGATAGCTTATTGTTTATGAAAACCTTCATTACTCACAGTGGAAATTTCACAAAATAAACTAGAGTGCATTCATAACATGAACATAGATTCAATGAGTTATAATGATCTCACAGTTAATGGACATAAGCTGAAAATGAAATAGTTCACATTAAACTGATCCATAGCACAACATTTGAAACATTCCACCAAGCTTTCTCCAGCAGGTAACTTGTAATTTTTTATTGCAAAAGGAAATAGTTCTTCTTACAACATATTCTCACAAATCTGTATGGGAAAAATTCCTTATTACATCTAAACTCTCCTGTATTTATACAAAAAAGAAAAACCTTTGTGCTGCCCCTTGATGACCTTTGGGCTACCCCAAAATTTCAGTTCTAAATTTTTTGTCTTGTAGTATGTGCCCGTAATTTATACAACATGTTATATTTTTAAATTAAAATTTAAGAGCACTTTATGAAGAGGGACCAGCTTGGTTGCTGATGAGATTTTCCCAAGCCTGGGCCTCTGCTATTATCGATCTACTCAATAATCTGTTGGTCCTTTTGAGATCCTGTTAATCTCAGACTTTCACTTTCTTCTTTTCTTTTCTTTATCTCTGCTTCTTCATTTCTATTTCTTTCCTCCTCTTCCTTCCTCTTCTGTGGCTCTCTTTCTTTCTTCTTCTTCATTCTTCAGCCAACTCTCTATCATAAACATACCATGTTATTAGGCCATTAAGCCTTTACCAAAATAACAAAAACTGAATCAAGCATTATTTAAAAATAAACTATACATAGTATTAATGCATGAAAATAAACATGACAAGGTAAAAAGAAAATCCTGCGGTTGTGCTTAAAACCCTGTCCGTAACCCAAATGACAACGCTGATAGCAAAGATTCTTCATCTTAATCCAGGCCGCATCTGAACTAACTCGAAATCCTCTGATACAAGCATGAACTACATGTCTGCTACTGCTAATCTCCAAAAACACCAGACTCTGTACTGTGCTCCTTGTCATGGAAAACCCTCGGTAAAAGGTATAGGTGGGAAAAAACCTTATCGGCAGGCGGAAGCACTAAGCATTGGGCGATTAGTTCACTACACAGCCGCAATGGCAGAAGATAGAATATAGGTTCCACGGTAAAAAAAAAAACTTTCGGCGATCAAAGGCTCTAAGCACTATGGATTGACGATCTTAAAACTAAGCATCTCCGCAGTGTCGGCACTTCAAAGCTGAAAACTTCCCCAGTGTCGGCGATATAAAGCACTAAACGCCACCGTAGTCACATATCGGCGATCGGAACAACTAATAACTAACACATCGGAACCTTGAGAAGCAAAATACTCCGCAGTGTCGGCGAGGCAAACAATAAGGCCTCCGAAACGGCGGCATTGTAGAAGACTAACACTCCGATCACTTGTCAAAAACATTCCAATAGAGAAAACAAAATCATCGAAAAGCAAAAGGTTTGAGCAATAAAACCACGGAATCGGCAAGAATAAGAACTATCCATCGGCATGTTTTCTATTTTCCCTCCGAAACGACGGCGATATAGAAGACTAATGCCCCGATTCACACATCAATAGACTTTCGATAGTGATAATAAAAATCATCAAACAATAAAAAACGTTAAGTTTTGAGAAACAAAACTCCATAGTCAAAAGCATTAGCTAGACAAAAAGGCAGTTTTAGATCATTTAGCTTCCGAAACGAAGGAAGAATAGTTTACCTCACATCAACCTCAAAAATCCAACATTGCAGCAGAGGAAAGATAGAGATCAGGAAACCAACAATCCCAGACTAGATAAAATTGAAAGGAGGGTCCAAAATTTTTAGAAATTTGGGAAAAAGTTGCAACTGCAACAATTGGAGACTACATGGTGAACACAGATCTCTAGACAATTTCTTCTTTAAGTAACAGACTGTTTGACAATAAATACCAACATATTGAATTCTTATAGATGTCTAGATTTCCCAAATGGAAAATGTATGTACTTCTAATCATTGATGATAGTCCAATTTAGGGGTAATGGGAACCAAGATTTCAAAGTCTAGATAACTCTTTTGAGTCCAGGAATATGAGTTTCATTTTTTACCTCTGTCTTTGGGTAGCTCCCAGCTTGGACACCACAGGATTGTAACATATGGTAAACATAAATATTCGTTTGTTCCTCATTCCCATGCCATTTTGCACTTTTGTGATTTTGGACTTTTTTGTCCTTTCTAAGTCCTCCTGCATGCCTTGTTTCTGACTTTTTTTTATTCAGGCTCCTCTATCCATAGTGTCCTTTTGTGTGAGAGATGTATTGATTTTTCAGCTCACGGACAGAGAATAACTTTGGCAATCTTGTACTCATATGATTCAGTACTTTGTTTTGATACATATTGCTTTCTTAGGAGTTTTTTTTTACTCTTATTTTCCTTTTGGCTTTCAATTCCTGGCATGGGATCATTTTAATATAATATACTGTTTACCCTGCTTCCTCTCCATGGGTCTTTTTCTGTCACCCCCTAAGACATTTTCATTGTGAGATGGATGGAGCCTCGAAATAGTATTCTAGACCTTTTGACTCTGAGTTATTTTACAAGGATTAAGTAGGACTTCAATGTGTTCATAGCCATTTAGGAAAACTGCTAAACTAGAAGAAGTTATTTCAAATAAATCAATAGTACACAGTCTTATAATCAAGGATTTTAGTTAATCTAGAATTCTGATGAACTCCATGCAACTAAAAGTTGTGCTTTTTGTATTAAAATCAACCAAAATATAACTAAAAACAAACAAAATAAAATAAATCCAAAACAACACAAAGCAATCAGTTTATTTATGTACAAGATAACCAAGAAATAAAAATCAAGAAAAATAAGGTTTGAGAACTAAACCATTAACTGGTAAGTTCTCTTCCCACCCCTGTAGATCTTGCAACTTGTAAGTTGAGGGGCAAATCTTGGCTGAAATCTAAAAAGGGCCTACCCATAATAGTTGAAACTTAGTGTGCTTCCCCTTTTCATCATGCGGATGATCCCACTTAAGAACCAGATCTCCCACTTCGAATTCCTTGTTTCTAGCTTTATGCTTATCAAACCAATGTTTTACTACTTCCTGTTGATGCTTAAATAGTTCTTTGGCTTTGGACCTAGACTCTTCCGCCTTCAAAAGATTATAGATTCTAATCTGTAGGATTTCGTTATCGGTGCCTCTAGACTTCTAAGCTATTATGGAAGATGGTAACATAATGTTGGGAGGAAGAATAGCTTATTTTCTGTAAACAAGGGTGTATGGGGACACACCTAAGGAAATATTGGGTGTGACTCTATCAGCCCAAAGAGCATTAGGTAACGCTAAGTGCCAACTTCTTTGATTTTCTATCATGGTTTTCTTTAGAATTCTAATCAAATTCTTATTTGTAGATTCTGCCAAACCATTTCCTTGTGGGTAATAGTTTGTAGAATAATGCAACTTAATTCCTCTTTCATTAGCAAAAGCAGTTAATTTAATAGAAGAAAAATAAGTAGCATTATAAAAAACGAGGGAAATTGGAACCCCAAACCTGGTCATAATGTGATCTCGTAGGAAATCCATGACTGCATCTTCATTCACTATGCGTAACAGAATGGCCTCGACCCATCTCGTGAAGTAGTCAGTTGCCATGAAAATGTATTTGTGTTACAAGGAAGAATTTGGTTTTATCTCTCCAATGATATCAATCCCCCATTGCTCAAATGGTTCTGTTATCATCACTGGTTTTAAAGGCCCTGCTGCTTTGGCTTGTCTTCCAACACACCTCTAGCAAATATCACACTTTCTGACATGAGCATGAGCATATTTAAAAAATGTGGGCCAGTAATACCCGACTCTAAGAATATTATGGGTTGTTGTATCTCCGGAAAAATGACCTTCCAGCAAGCCCATCATGTAACTCTGTTATGACCTTCTTAGCATCTTCTTGTTCTAATCACCTGAGAAGAACTCCATCATAATTCTTTCTGAATAATACTCCATCAATGATCTGATATGAAGCTGATTTGAGGCGTAATGCTCTTCATTGTTTGGAATTCCAATGTTCTGGCAAGTATCCTTCTTGAAGGTAATGAACTAGGTCTTGGTACCAGGAGTCTGGAGCTGTGAATAGAGGACATACATCAACCATATGTAACTCGGCTTCATTGTCCCAACTGTTTTCTTCGTTGTCTTTACCTTCAACCATTAGTTTGCACAGTCCTTGCCCTTTAACTATGGATACTGGTTTGAATTCAAGGTCATATTCTTGTAAAGTTGTTACCCAGTTGCCTCTTCTTTCTCCTAATTCCTTTTGTGCAAAAAGAGACCTTACAGCTAGGTGTGGAACTATTACCTTGGTACGGTTCTTAAGTATGTATGGTCTGAATTGTTTTACCGCTTTGAAAACTGCATAAGCTTGTTTATCAATAGCTGGATAATTCAATTCAGCTCCCTACATACCAGTGCTTATAAATGATATGGGGTACTCATCTCCCCCATCCTCCTTATGTGTAAGCACTGCTGCTAATGAATCATCGGATGCAAAAGTGTACAGGATGAAATCTTTTTCAAAATTTGGACTTTTGAGAGATGGTGCATGAGCAATACATGTCTTTATCTTACTGAATGCATTCTTTTCCACATCAATCCATTTAAATTGTACACTTTGTTTAACCATCTGCTGCAAAGGTTTGACAACTTGAACAAAATCTGGTACAAACCTTCGCACAAAATTAATTGTCCCCATAAATGATTGCATACCTTTTTTGTTATGGGGTAAAGGGATATGTTCTATGGCTTTAACTCTTTCTGGGTCTATGGAGATCCATTCCTTAGAAACAACTTGACCCAGTAGCTTTCCTTCTATGACCACAAACACACATTTCTTAGGATTCATTGAAATACCATATTTTCGACAACGCTCAGAAATTTGTCTCAAATGGAATGCATGTTCCTCTCTCTTTTTTGAAAATATCATGACATCATCAAGATATACGACCACACTATGGCCAATCAGACCATGGAAAGCTATATCCATGGCCCTTTGGAAAGTAGCTCCAGCATTTATGAGTCCAAAGGGCATTCTCCTGTAAGAAAAAGTTCCCCACTTTGTTCTAAATGTAGTTTTAAGTCTGTCCTCTTCAGCTACTAATACTTGATTATAGCCAGAGAATCCATCTAATAATGAAAATAACTCAGAACCTGAAACCATTTGCAATATTTGTTCCATGGGTGGAACTGGATAGTTATCTTTATCCGAAGCACGATTGAGGTTTCTGAAATCTACACAGAGCCTGATTTCTCCGGATTTTTTTCTTACTGGCACCAAATTCGAAACCCATTCTGAATGTCTGACTTTGAATATAATTTTAGCATCCAACAATTTTTTTACTTCACTATGAATTAAAGGTTCCAGTTTTGGATGCATCTTCCTCAAAGGCTGTTGATAAGCCTTTGAATCCAGATCTAATAGGGATGACATGTTGTATAATCTTTGTGTCATATGTTTTAAGCTCTTCATATGTCCAGGGAAACACATATTTCTACTATTTGAACAAACTAATGAACTTATTTCTTTCACCCGGAGAACAACACTTTCCCAAATTTACATATCTGGGTTCAACTTCAGTTCCCAAATTTATCAGCTCGAATTGTAAGGATGAGCTATGAGTCTTGACATTTGCTAGCCTTCGGAATTTGTTGTCTAGATCAAACATTCGCTCTAAGGTCCTGACCCCTTTAGGAATAAATTTGTCAAATTTTAATTCAGCTTGGTGTTCTTCATCATTGATTATTTCTCCTTTGAAAGTTTCATCATTCATTAAACATTCCAAAATTTGTTGATCATCATCAAAAACTCGTAGATTGGTGATCATGTCTAGAACCGAAGGCCTGAAAAGTAATTCAATAGAATGATCTGTTATTTGAAGGTACAAGCCTTGTAGCTGAGGTAGCTAATAAGTCAGCTGCTGCATTCTTTAGTCGAGGAATGGATACAATATTAAATGCATAAAAAATTGTCAGCAAATCCCACACTTCATTCTGGTAAGCTTTTAAATGAGGTGAAATGCAATGTATCTTATTTCGAATTTTCTTTACGACTATTTTAGAATCCCCATACACTTTCAGATTTTTTACTTTTAGTTCAATTGCTTTTTTCAGTCCTAAACTAGTGCTTCATACTCGGCTATATTATTTGTACATTTGAACTCTAATCTACATGAAAGAAAATGTTTATTTTTCTTTGGATCAATCAGGACACAGCCAGCTCCTGATCCTTCCAATGTTTTAGATCCATCAAAATAAAGGGCCCAAAAACTATCTACTTCTACTGGACTTGAATTAAAAACTTTATCTGAAACTAAATCTACTATTTTACAGTCAATTTCATCAGCCCATGAAAATCGAAGGAGATCGGGCTGGGTGTCAGATAAACTGCTAGCTTCTTCAGCTTGGTAATTTCCCAGTTCTAATTCAATGAATTAGTTTCCCAATGCAGAATTCACTAGTTCATTTTTTCCCTCCAACTGAGTAACATTGTGCTTCATCTGAGGCTCTCTTAATATTTTTATCTGATTGGGACTTCCCTTATGAGGTAACCACATATGTGACCAATCTGATGCGAAGTATCCATTTAGCCTTGTTGACCAGTCTCGACTCAAAACAAGTCCATAAACATCTAGAATGTCTGCAACTACAATATCAATGTACTGACATACCTTCTCATTTGCAGATAAGCAAATTAGAACATCTTCCATTTCTCCTATTATTTTCACAGCTGTCTTGTCTAATTGAATAACTTGCCAAGTGGATGGTTTAGGCTATCCATTAATTCTCTTACAGACTGAAAGTGGCATAACATTGATTGATGCCCCTGAGTCTACTAAACAGTTGTGCACATTATAGTTGAAAATCTCAAAAGTTAGGAGAAATGTTGGGGTTTTAAACTTAGACCTACCTCCCACACTTGCTTCAACAACTTCTTCTTCAGGTTGGTTGTCAGTAGGAAGCTCTTCTTCTGGTACTTCAAGTGATTTTAACAAATTTTCTTTCTACTGAGGTACATTACACATTTCAAATAATGAAATATTTGTCTTAGCCTTTTTAATATCCTCCACAATATCATACCCCATCTCAAGTGCTTTGAGATTCTTCTTGACATTATCCATCTTGTCTTCAATAGGCTTCATAGGCATGTTAATTTTCTTAGGATCTTGACTTGTAATGGTAAATTCAAGTATTTTATCAGTTGTAGTGTTCTTTTATACCTTCTTCATATTTTCTTGAAGTTTCTTGATCTTCGGAAGTATGAAATTGTCTTCCTTTAACAACCCCTGTCTTCTTGTTGTCACATTGGTTTCTGATGTTTCTTCTTGTTTCAGAGAACCTTCCTCTTCTATATCAAACAATGAGACCCAGTTCCATAAAAACAGAGTATCCTCCTCATGTTTTTCTATGGATTGATTGTCCTTTTCTTCCTCCTCACCAGTTTCTGTTAATTTGGAGTCCAATAACTGATTCATTACCAGCGTCATAGAATTTATCCATTGAGGGAAATTATTCTTAGAATGAGGTTGTTGATGAAAAGTACAAAAATTATCCATACCTACATCAGTTAAATTCATTTCTGAAGGGCTGTGTGGAGGTCGTTTAGATTGAGTGTTGTCCTCCCTCCTTTTATAGTAAGGCTTATATGATTTATTAGCTTCCTTTTCTTTTTCCAAATATATTACTCTGTTGGATAGCTTCTGCATCATCTTCACCATCCCTTCAAAATCCTGTGATCGCTCATCCTTAGGCTTAGTCAGTAATAAAGGTTTCTTACCAAAAGTTTTTTCTTCCGATTGCACAGGGTAATTCTCTATGCTCTCCATCTTAGCCTCTACCCTTTCAGCTTCCTCATAGGTTTTCGATAATGTAGGTTTGACTGACATCTTAGCAAACATGTACAAATCAGGCCCTAGGGCTGAAGTACAATATTCAATCAAAACTTTTTCAGATGGCTTATCAGCTGCAGTAAATATTTTTAGATAAGCAACAAACCTTTGAGTGAAATTATGCACTTTTTCCTTCCTTTCTTTCTTTAAAGCACATAACCCTTTCATTAAAGCTGCATGAGTTTTCTGAACTGCATATTTACTTCTAAATATTCTCTCAAATGTGTCCCATTTTGTGATTGAATTTACAGGAAGAGAAAAATACCATGAGGCAGTTGCTCCTTTTAGGGTGTGTGGAAACGATCTACAGACCACATCTTCATGCTCTCCTACTCGTAGTCCTTCTATAGCCAAGTAAAAACTTTGCAAATGATCATCTACTAGAATTTTTTCACTTGGGTTGAACTTAGGAAACATTTTGTCAAAATCTTGAGGTAAATCATGCAAGGGAGCTACCAGGTTTAAAGGTGACCTAGCCTTCCAAGCAGGTGGTGGATTCGGTTGGTTTGCATTTACATGATCCATGATTTTGAGTGGAGAATGAGGTGGTGATTGAATAGGGGTGCAACAAGGTGAACAGTAAGGTGAATCTGGACCCAACTGATTCAAAGGTTGATCAACTTCCTGTAGGGCTGCTTCTACCAGTTCTTCAAGGTCTTCTACCAACACTGAATCTTCTAACTGAGGGCGATATTTCTTTCGATATTCTCTTCTGGGTAAGACAGGAATAATTGATAATCCTCCGATCTTCTTTGCATATGCCCTAGTAAATCTTCTCAGATCATCAACTACTTCGTTATCTATAGAATATAGATGCTCTTTACCCTTGTCTTCAGGAGTTGGATTGTGAAACAAACTGCTTTCAGAACTGTCACCGGTGGAATAATTTCAAGGAAATGAGTTTCCTCGGCCAGCCATGCACTGGTGGACCTCCTTCTAGCGCCAAAAACTGTTGATGCCTGGAAAATCGTAGGTACCAACAGTTAGGGATTCTCCCCAATAAACGTTCCCAACTAGCCCATTATTGTTTGGTATGGGGAATCCGTCCGGTTGACGGTCCAGCTACAGTAAAGGTCAAGTAACAAATTAAAGGTTTTACCAGTTACGGCCTGGTCCACCGTGTATATTTTTAGCCTTTTGTGTTTAAGTATGATGTGCACGTGCCTATCTAAAAAATGCAGATTGATAGAGATAACGAGGAGTGTCACAATGTGATGTTCAGGTTCTTACCTTTCGTCTTAACTCTCTCGCATCTAAATCACACACAGCAAGAAACTAAAACTAACTAACTAACCTATCCCTAGGGAGCAAAAGTATAAGTTATCAATGAGTAATGTGTTTCTGCGCATGCATTAAGAAAAATTACAGATAGTTGTTACTTATTTCAAAACACATGAACATTAATAGATATATGAACAACAAAATAGCTTATTGTTTATGAAAACCTTCATTACTCACAGTGGAAATTTCACAGAATAAACTAGAGTGCATTCATAACATGAACATAGATTCAATGATTTAGAACGATCTCACACTTAATGGATATAAGCTGAAAATGAAATAGTTCACATTTAACTGATCCATAGCACAACATTTGAAACATTCCACCAAGCTTTCTCCAACAAGAAACTTGTAACTCTTTATTGCAAAAGGAAATAGTTATTCTTACAACATCTTCTCACAAATCTATCTGGGAAAAAATCCTTATTACATCTAAACTCTCCTTTATTTATACAAAAAAGCAAAACCTTTGGGCTTCCCCTCGATGACCTTTGGGCTACCCCAAAATTTCATTTCTAAATTTTTTGTCTTGTAGTATGTGCCCATAATTTATACAACATGTTATATTTTTAAATTAAAGTTTAAGAGCACTTTATGAAGAGGGACCAGCTTGGTTGCTGATGAGATTTTCCCAAGCCTGGGCCTCTGCTATTATCGATCTGCTCAATAATCTGTTGGTCCTTTTGAGATCCTGTTAATCTCAGACTTTCACTTTCTTCTTTTCTTTTCTTTATCTCTGCTTCCTCATTTCTCTTTCTTTCCTCCTCTGTGGCTCTCTTTATTTCTTCTTCTTCATCCTTCAACCAACTCTCTTTCATAAACATAGCAAGTTCTTAGGCCATTAATATTTTACCAAAATAACAAAAACAATATCAAGCATTCTGTAAAAATAAACACTACAGAGTATTAATGCATGAAAAGAAACACGACAAGGTAAAAAGAAAATCCTACGGTTGTGCTTAAAACTCTGTCCGTAACCCAAATGATAACCCTGATAGAAAAGATTCTTCATCTTAATCCAGGATGCATCTGAACTAACTCAAAATCCTCCGATACAAGCATGAACTACATTTTTGCTACTGCTAATATCCAAAAACACCAGACTCTATATTGTGCTCCTCATCGTGGAAAACCCTCGATAAAAGGTATAGGTGGGAAAAAACCTTATTGGTGGGCAAAAGCACTAAGCATCGGGCGGTTAGTTCACTACGTAGCCACAATGACAGGAGATAGACTATGGGTTCTGTGGTTGAAAAAAAAAACTTTCAGCGATCGAAGGCTCTAAGCGCTATGGATCGACGACCTTAAAACTAAGCATCTCCGCAGTGTCGGTGCTTCAAAGCTGAAAGCTTCCGCAGTGTCGGTGATATAAAGCACTAAATGCCACCGTAGTCACGTATCGGTGATTTAATTATTACCTAACCCTAATCCTGTTTAAGTGGTTGCATTTTATTTTCACTGTCTCATTTTCCAAACTATGTGGTCCCATTATGTTGTTATTTGTACTCCCACTGTGCTACCACTCAACTTTGTGCTGAGATATTCTCCTTTCTTGCATTGAGAGATTCATTTGCTACATATAAACTCTCCCTCCATAGCTTGTTCATTAAATAAGTGGTGTGTTTTCTCCTCGAACATGGAAAAATCCACATGTTGTATGTGAAATCGTGTTGTGTGAGTTACAATTTCATATGAAGATTTTTTTAAAGACACTATGGAAGAATGAGTGCTATGATCAACCAAGAGGATATCTCAATATTCAAAGATGAGAATCTATTGAAGATTGAAGCCTGTAAGGAATAGTGCTGCTACAAGTTAGTTGAAGAACGAAGATAGAAGACTGAAAATTCATGTTTTTCATTTGCTTGAAGATTGAAACCGTCTTGTTGCTGCTAGCTCTTTGAATATTGCTAACTAAATATTATTTATGGAGAGCGTACAGACTCACTCTGTTACTCATAGCATTGAGGTAAAATATTATTTCTCATTTGTGATGGTTGGAGATTGAGTGAGAATTCTGCAAATATTTTCTATTTGTATGAATTTTGTATAATGTGGCTTATGTATGAGCCATGATTTTGATGAGATGTGACTCCTATGTATTTTATGAGTTGGAGAAATATAATCTATGATTTTGAATCTCGTCCTAGAAAATTGCTACAACTTCCTTCTGGTGTCCTAAAGTTGCTCACATCCACTTGAAGATTGTAGATGAGAACAGTCCTCTCCCCCACCACAAGACTGATGGTGGCACACATAACCACTTATACTATGAAACGAGAACTCGACACAGTTCTCGTTTTTCTCTCTCCTAATTTTAGTAGCTATTTTTACCCCCGTTTCAAAAATGGTTGATGCCAGTATCACACATTTTCATTTTCAGACATTTTTGGGGGCCTTTGAATTATCTTTGTTGTAAACTATTTTTAATTTCTATTTTCAAGTGTGTTTTTTGAAATTTAACAAAATAACATACATTTTTAAGCAATTTATAATGAAAAACATATACATTTTATTTATTTTTCTATAAAATAAGACATTTTTATGTACAAAATAAGGCATTTTTATTGACAAAATTGTAAATAATTCCAGAAAATAAAGACATTTAAAACCATTTTC
>LPNX010053354.1:303537-345760 GCA_001517045.1 Pseudotsuga menziesii
TTATATAGTTCTCATTTCATAGTATAAGTGGTCATGAAGACTGAGCCCGAAAATGAGTGAAGAATCTGACGCCTATATTCAGCTCTATGGAGCTAAATCCTGAGTCCATCCAAACCTATAGCTATTGTGTTTGGATATGAGACCATTGTTGCAACTGAAGAACGAGTTGAAGACAGCTTGAAGAGTGTGAAATGACAAGAAGTGTTGCAAACTCATTCGACTGGATATGGCTGCTAGATATTTTATTGATGTATTATACTTTGTTCTAAATATTTGAAATGCAATGTAATAACTCTCTACAAGATATTTTATTAATGTATTATGTAATAACTCTCTAGAAAAAATGATAGAGAGCCACATACTTATTTTGGTGAGCTGCAAAATTATTTGTAATAGGTTGCATAATTTTGTAATAATATCTAGAATCATTTTGTAACTTGTAAAGGAGCATGAATTTAAGCCTTCATCCTATATCTATTAAAATATTCTATAAGTTGTAGGTTCCAGATTGAATATGAACTCTTTGGAATCTATTGTTGGTGTTGTCCTCACTAGCAAGGACACATATCCATAATGGTCCAGGAAGATCAAATCCACCTTCATATACAATGACCTATGGGACAGGATTTGTGAGGGGAAGACTATTCAAATAGAGACATATACAGTCATAACCATTGATCCAAACCCTCCTACATCAGAGAAAGAACTTGCTGCTTAACAGTCCAAAGACAAGAAATATTTATCTATGATCACTACCACTGTCAGTGAAGAGGTGGGATAACATGTTTTTCCTACAAAATCATGTTTTGAAGCCTTAAAGACATTAAAAGATCTATATGACTCACATTCTGATATGGAGATAATACAATTAATGTTGAAATTGTTTAGTTTGGAAGTAAAAGATAATGATCCTATGTTGGTTGCATCTCAGATCAGAGTAACCATGCATAAGATCCAAGCATCTAGTATGAAACCTAGCCTTCCACTTGTAGCATTTGTAAAGTCACTTTATTCTACTCACTCCAATTATCTTGAGTCCCTACAAGAAATCGACAAGTTCAAATACCTCACCTTTGACACCCTGGTATAAATGATTGGAGACAAAGATAAATCCTTTGGAATGAAATCAAGCAATCCTTTTGGAGAATCCCTTTGCTTTGTTTAGAAAGAAAATAATCAATCCAAAGACCCTTCCAAGGGAGATATCAGCAAGAGAGGACGAGGAAGAATAAATTTCAGAGGCAGAGGGGGAAGAAACAACTTAAGTAAAATATCATATCTAAAGTGAAATCACTATGGAAAGAATGGACATGAAGAAACTTAGGGTTGGGCCCCTTGGGAGTCCATCAAAGGAAGACACAATCAAAATAAAGAGGCTGGTAAATCCCTTGATTCTTATCACTATATAGTTGCACGCTGTAATCTTGGTATTAATGGAATAAATTATCTTTCATCTTACAAAAATTGTTGGCTACTTGATACCAGTGCAACTTCTCATATGAATTTTAGAAAAGACTATTTTGAAGAACTGAATTATATTGGAAATGGCATAGTATACTTTGCATATAAGTCTATTTAAGACAAATTGATCATCTCAAGACGTTTTCTCATCTAAATACATATTATGAATTTGATAATGAAACTCCAAACCTTGAAGGGGGAATCCCGATCTTGTATCAGGATCAATCTTTGGAATTTCTTTTTGAATAACCAACACCCCCTCATGAATAAACTCATGAATAAGAAGTTCCCAACACTTCACATGAACTAGATGATGTGATTGAGAGGATTGTAATATTGAACCTTGTAGAGAATGAATCAACTCCAGCTGATCATCCTAGACCATCAAAGAAGATTCCAAAATGGGCCATAAAGACACTTGAAAGTGTCCATCCAGATGAAGTCGAAAAGACAGGACCGAGAAAATCAACAATATAAGATGATGGAGGAGAAACATATAACTTAGGTGATGACATGGATGTCTCATTTCATTGTGAATTGAATTGATCTTCTAACTTTGAACCAAATTCCTTTATATAAGATGCTACATGTGATGAATGGAAAGAAGCTATGCAAAATGAATATGATGCACTCATAAAGAATGGAACCTGGAAGCTGGTTGACCCTTTAATTGGAATGAAACCAATTGGTTACAAGGGGGTATATAAGAACAAATACAAATCATATGGATCTCTTGAAAAACACAAAAAAAGGCTTGTGGTGAAAGGTTATGCACAAAATAAGGAATTGACTATGAAGAAACATTCTCCCCCACAGCAAAATGGGATACCATACACACTTTGCTCTCCATAGCAGTAGAAAATGGGTGGAAAGTCCACCAGATGGATGTAAAACAACTTTCTTGAATGGATACTTGAAAGAAAATGTCTTCATGTCTCAACCAGAAGGTTTTCTTGTGAAGGGACAAGAAAACAAGGTATGAAAACTTGCAAACCCTTGCATGGCCTAAAACAAGCACCATGAGCATGGTATGAAAATCTAACAAAGCATCTTCTAAATCTAGATTTCAATCAGTATAATATTAATGATGCAACATTGTTTGTGAAGAAAGTGGGAAGATCTATTGTATTTCTTGTGGTATATGTAGATGACCTTTTGATGACATGGAACAATGAATATTATATAGCATGCATGAAGAAATATTTGAAGAAATGTTTTGAAATGAATGAAATGGGAAATATTCATTACTACTTAGGAATTGAAGTGACTCAACATCATAATTACATATTCATATCTCAAAAAAATATGTTAGAGAATTGTTGAATAGATTTTGCATTGAAGAATGCAACCCTCTCTCAACTCTGATGGAACAAAAGTTGAATCTTACATCAAGAAGAATTTGAGGATGGGACTAAGTACTGACAACTTGTATAAATCCTTATCTACCTTACCACTACCAGACCATATATTTCTTATGTTGTTGGAATTCTTTATAGATTCATGCACAAACCTTGTGAAGGACACTGGTGTGCAACAAAAAGAGTTCTAAGGTACTTGAAGGGGACTAAATACTTTGGATTTAAGTACACTAAGGTGGAAGACTTCAAACTCATTGGGTACACTGATTAATACTTCGATGGAGACAAAGAGACAAGAGTTTCCCTTTCTGGATACACAATGAGTCTTGGATCAACAATTATTTCCTGGATAACATGCAAATAGTCAGTTCCAACATATTCAACAATAAAAGAAGAATATGTGACAACTGCAGAAGAAACAAAGGATATTGTGTGGCTCGGGAAGATACTTGAGGATTTTTCCAACATGTAAATTATGTCTGGATCTGGTTTATATTACATTAGGGATATTTTTTCATCCTTTGGAGGCCATCTGGATGCATACAAGTGTCATACTATGATTTGACATCAAAACCCCCCCAGGTGGACCAATCAACTCCCTAACCATCCCAAATGGTCACGAATTCTAGTGTGAACATGGATGGAGCATGATGGAACATAAATGATGGCATGATAGGCATGGGTGAGTGGAAGTGTCTCTAGGAGGCAATAAATTCCCAAGGAAGGCCAAAAACCACCACAAACATGCACTAGCACCTATGTTCAAACATATTCCCTAATTTAAGGGATGGGCTGTTAAAATTTCATCATTAAGCTAGCAATACATTAGGATCTTTAACTAAGAGAATAACAAGCACAGAAATCAAACACAAGAGACAATGAACACAGTGTTTATCCTCAGGGAAACCATAAATGGTGAAAACCCGCCAACTTCCTCAGAGATAGAATCAGCACCAAAAATAGAACCCAAAACAGTAAGTGATCTCCTGACAGCAATAACCTTCTTTCTATCTAGCCCCAGTGTCTTCTCCTTCCTTAACTATGTGCTACACTTGAGTGTGTATGAGATGTGATAAATATAGAGGCCAACTCTCTATTTATACTAATTCCCGATTTGACTAAACCCTACTAGGGCCGACCTCACTAGGAGAGTCTAATAACCCTAGTGCCCCAGAACTATGGGGACTTTAACCCTTAGTTAATAGGAGGGTTACCCACAATGACTTGACATAACTTGTTTATATTATAGAACTTCCCGATAGGAACATCGGGGCATGACATAACTCAAGTACATTTCGGAATAAACATCGGGTTACAATATATAAGAAATATAAGTGAAATACATTCTGAAGTTACATATACATCAACACTCCCTCTTAACTAGGAAGGTATTCTTTCAACACAATTTTCAGCACAAGTCTTCTTCTTTGTATCTTCTAGATCATCATCGAGTCCTCGTCATCTTCAAGTATTCTTCATCTTCAAGTCATCTTCATCATCGGATCCGGATCATCACTGAATCTGGATCATCACTGGATTTGGATCATCACTCGATCTGGATCATCACTGCTGGATCATCATCACTAGATCTGGATCATCACTGGGTCATCATCACGGGTACTATCTCTTGATTCTTCTCATCATAGGAACTTCTATAGAGTTAGCCCTTTTTCATGCTGGATGTATCATCACAGAGCTAGTCCTTTTTCATACTAGATGTGGCATATACACAGAGACAGTCCTTTTTCATACTAGATGAGTCTTCATAGAGCTAGTCATTTTTCATACTAGATGTGGGATCTACTCAGAGCTAGTCCTTTTTCATACTAGATGAGTCTTCACAGAGCTAGTCCTTTTTCATACTAGATGAGTCTTCACAGAGCTAGTCCTTTTTCATACTAGATGTGGGATCTACTCAGAGATAGTCCTTTTTCATACTAGATGAGTCTTCACAGAGCTAGTCCTTTTTCATACTGGATGTGGGATCTACTCATAGCTAGTCCTTTTTCATACTAGATGAGTCTTCACAGAGCTAGTCCTTTTTCATACTAGATGTGGGATCTACTCAAAGCTAGTCCTTTTTCATACTAGATGAGTCTTCATAGAGCTAGTCCTTTTTCATACCAGATGTGGGATCTACTCAGAGCTAGTCCTTTTTCATACTAGATGAGTCTTCACAGAGCTATTCCTTTTTCATACTAGATGAGTCTTCACAGAGCTAGTCCTTTTTCATACTAGATGTGGGATCTACTCAGAGCTAGTCCCTTTTCATACTAGATGAGCCTTCACAGAGCCAACCCTTTTTCATGTTGGATGTGGGATCTACATAGACACCTGAAAATGGAAGGAACCAATCCTCTCACCATGTCGAAAGGGCACAACTCTTACATATGACAATGGAAGGAACCAATCCTCTCACCATGTCAGAAGGGCTCAGCACGGACACATCACTTCCTCTTGGGAGGAATCTCGATCTGGAGAACACCAAGATTCTCCCTGAAGTACTCAAACTTCACCCTAGCCAATGGATTAGTCAACACATCAGCTATCTGTTCATCTATCGCAACATACTAGAGCTTCACTGCTCCTCTCTACACCATATCCCTGATATAGTGATACTTGATCTCGATATGCTTCAACTGGTCATGGAAGACTGGATTCTCTGACAACTTTACACAACTCTAGTTGTCACAGTATATACAAGTAGCATCTAACTAGAGATCAAATAAATCATACAGCAGCTTCCTCAGCCATACTACCTCACAACTAGCTGAACAGGCTACGACATATTCTACTTCAGCTGTACTTAGTGCCACATAGGATTGCTTCCTGCTAAACCACGAGATCACACCTAATCCCATACTGAAGTAACACCCTCAAGTGCTCTTCCTATCGATGCCACTGCCTGCCCAATCTGAATCAACATAACCCTCCAAGTTAATCCTTTGATCAGTCTTATAATTGAGCCCATAATCAACTGTACCCTTTAGGTACCTCAGAAGGTGCTTTGCAGCAGTCAAGTGAACATGTCTCAGATCTGTCAGATATTGGCTCAAGGTATTCATAGCAAAGCAAATATCTGGTCTTGTGTTCATCAGATACATCAAGGACCCAATCATCTGACAATACATCGTGGCATCAACTATCTCTGATGAAGCATCACTCAATAGCTTTAGTTTTGATGCCATAGGTGTGGTTAATGCCTTGCAGTCCATCATCACAAATCTCTTCAGGATCTTTACTACATACTTCCCTTGTCCAAGGAAGATTCCATCCATAGTCTGCCACACCTCCATACCTAGAAAATAATGCATCATACCTAGGTCCTTCATTTCGAACTCAGCAGCAAGCTTTCTCTTCATATCAGCAATCAACCCATCCATACCTGTCACAAATAGATCATCTGCATATAGTAGGAGCATCATTGGGTTGCCATATTCAACCTTATAGTAAAGGTTGGAATCTGCTTTACTCTTGGTAAAGCCCAAGCTATATAGAAAGGTTTCAAGTCTGTCGTACCATGTCCTGGGTGCCTGTTTCAAACCGTACAAGGATTTATTCAATTTGCACACATGAGACTCCCTATCATGTGTCTCAAAACTGAGTGGATGCTCCACATACACTTCCTCTTCCACTACACCATTCAAGAAAGAAGTCTTGACATCCATTTGGTGTATCTTCCATTTCATCACTGCAGCCAGAGCAAGTACCGATCTGGTGGAAGTGTATCTGGCTACAGGTGTAAAGGTTTCTTCATAGTCTATTCCTTCTTTCTGTGAGAAACCACGAGCAACAAATATTGCTTTATATTTCTCTATGCTACCGTCTGCAGCATGCTTGATCTTGTAGATCCATTTGGAAGTTACAACTGACTTCCCTTCTAGTCTTGGGACAACATCCCAAAAATCATTCTTCCTGATCGATTGATAATCTTTGATCATAACATCCTTCCATTCTTTCCGTTCTACTGCTTCTTCATAATTGGAAGGTTATTTATTAATGAAATCACATAGTAATGCCACATAACTGGAACAGGATCTGGTCCTCTTTCTTTCTTTGAGATTCTCTTCTGGAACCCCATATCTTTCCACACCTTGGATAATCTCTCGTACCCAAGCAAGTTTCCTCTTGTGAGTATTCTTCTCCTGTGGTGCATCTACAGGTCTTTGTGGTTCTTCAAATTCTCGATCTTCTTCTTGAGTTTCTTCGTTCATTATTGTATCGTGAATACTGGGAGCTTCTGCTTCTTTAGGTTCTTTAGCAAGTTTCTTTCTGGATTTGATGTAGGATGAATCTTCAATATCAAATGTTACATCCCTACTGATGTCAATCTTCTTGAACCCTAGGAAGTATATTATGTAAGCCTTCGAGCTTTCAGAGTATCCCACAAATATTCCCTTCTTTCCTGAAGGATCTAATTTTGTCCTCTTCTCTTTTGGAATATGTATGTACACTAGACAACCAAATATTCTCAAATGGCTGAATTCTGGTTTGTTTCCGGAGAAGACTTCTTCAGGAGTCTTGTTCTCGAGTACTCTGTGTGGAGTACGGTTCTGTACATACACTGCTATTCTCGATGCTTCTACCCAAATATGCATAGGAAGATCTTGATCATGAAGCCTAGCTCTTGCAACTTCCACGATAGTTCTATTATTCCTTTCTGCAATCCCATTCTGTTGTGGATTATAAGGGGTGGACAACTCCCTCTTAATCCCTGAGTCTTTACATAGTTCCTTGAACTCATTTGAAGTGAATTCTCTGCCATTGTCTGATCTAAAAGTCTTGATCTTCTTTTCAGTGTGGTTCTCGATAAAAGATTTGAATTCCTTGAACTTGCTAAATAATTCATATATGTTCTTCATGAAGTAAATCCATGTCTTCCTAGAAAAGTCATCAATAAAAGAAACATAGTACACATACCCGCTTAGTGAGCTTGATGACATTGGTCCGCATACATCGGAGTGGATGATTTCCAAGATTCCTTTTGCTTTGCTTTCACTACTTGGAAATGTCTTCTTTGTGTTCTTTCCTTTTGCACATCCTTTGCAGACCCCTTCATGTTTTTCTTGAATTTATGGAAGACCTTCAACATATTTTCTTGCAAGTGGTAGTGCTCTATAATGCACATGTGCAAGCCTTCTATGCCAAAGTTCATTTGTTTCTACTGAGTCATGAACCAAAGCTTGTTCTGGTTGGCCCTTCAACTTGTATAGACCTCCTTCTTGTTCCTCAATAACTATTGCATCCTCAAAAGTCTTTCCCTTTGGCCACATAAGAACTTGGCCATCTATGAAAGCAACCCTCATTCCTTCTGTATCCAATGCAGATATGGAGAGGAGGTTCTTCTTTAGTCCTAGAACAAATAATACATTCTTCATCTTCAAATACTTTCTAGATTCTATTCTATAGGAGGATTCGCCACTACCTTTTATTGGATACTGGTAGTCATCCCCAAGTTTCACCTTGTGAGGTGACTCATGTTCGAATAGCTTCACAAATGATTCTTTGAATCCCGTCATGTGCTTGGAAGCACCACTGTCTATGAGCCAATCATTGCTTCCATGTGAAACAATTCCCGTGAGAGCGGAGATCAGCACATATTCTTCCTCACTTGAAGAATCATCACTTTCTTGTATGATTCTCTTTAAGGAAGGTTCATCATCCTCTGCAGCATGAGCATGATGTATTCTCTTGTTTCCCTTCTTCTTTAAGTTCCTTTTGTTAGGGCATAATTTGGATATGTGAACTTTCTCATCACATGTGTAACATATAATAGTAGACATATCTCTTCTAGAGTGTGATATCTTACCTTTGGAGTGATGATGGCTCCTTCTATTTTTCTTGGAGTGAACTGTAAGAGCTTGATCTTCACTTCCCATCTTCTCTTCTTGAGCTGCTATCCAAGATTCTTATTGAGAGCATTCTTCCCATAGTTTGCTAAACTTGACTAACTTCTTTCTGGCACATATCCCTTGAATGAAAGAGTCCCATGATCTAGGGAGACCATTCAAGGTGGTCATCACAATCTCTGCATTTTCCACTTCTTCATCTACTACTTCTAGTTGTTGCTTGATATGAGATACCCTTGTAAAGTAAGACTGAATAGTCTCATCATTCTGTAACTTTACATTCTTCAATTGGTTTCTCAGAGTCATCTTCCTATTTATGTTCTTCCCGTCAAACAATTTGGTTAGGGAATCAAACATAGCTTTAGGTGTCTTGAGGGAGGACACATGTGGTATGAGGTGATCCTTGATGGAATTAGCAATGATTCTCTTTTCCATAACCAACTTCTTCTTATGTAAGGCCTTAGCCTCATATCTCTGTGGAACTGGAACCTCCTCATTGATATAGGAGTCCAACTCATTTTCTTCCAGAACCAAGGAGATCCTATACTTCCAGGCTCGAAAGTTGTCAGCTCCCTCAAGATTTTCATCAAGCTTGGTATGATGAGACATATTAACTGAGAACCTCAAATGTAAATGCAAAATATTTAGATCTTACCAGGTCAAGATGTTGCATCTGAATTTGGAGTTGAAATCCTGCAGTGCTGGTCAGTACCAAATTAGGGTTTTGCTTTTCCGGAGTTCTGTCCAACCAAATGCTTGAATTTGATCCCTAAATTCAATTTTGGGGAGGAGATCAATCTAGGCTCGGGCTCACTAAAAAATTCCTCTTTTGTGAAAAGCCCTAATTTTCGGCAGTAGTGTCAGGTCCAAAACTGAAAAACCTTAGAATTGGATTCTGCTTCGACAGAAATATGCGCCATAAGGAGGAGAGTTAATCCAAACTTATTTTGCTGAAAATATGTGGAGGAAGATCCACTAAGTAGGAATCCCTAGTTCCCACAACTGCACAGTGTCTTCTTCTCAGGTTAGCTCTGATACCATGTTAGAATTTCATCATTAAGTTAGCAATGCATTAGGATCTTTAACTGAGAGAATAACAAACACAACAGTCAAACACAAGAGACAATGAACACATTGTTTATCCTCAGGGAAACCATAAATGGTGAAAACCTCATAACTTCCTTAGAGATAGAATCAGCACCAAATGTAGAACCCAAAACATTAAGTGATCTCCTGACAGCAATAACCTTCTTTCTATATAGCCCCAGTGTCTTCTCCTTCCTCAACTATGCGCTACACTTGAGTGTGTATGAGATGTGATAAATAGAGAGGCCAACTCTCTATTTATACTAATTCCTAACTTGACTAAACCCTACTAGGGATGACCTCACTAGGAGAGTCTAATAACCCTAGTGCCCCAGAACTGCGGGGACTTTAACCCTTAGTCAATAGGAGGGTTACCCACAATGGCTTGACATGACTTGTTTATATTATAGAACTTCCTGATAGGAACATCGGGGCATGACATAACTCAAGTACATCACAGAATAAACATCGGGTTACAATATATAAGAAATATAAGTGAAATACATTATGAAGTTACATATACATCAACATGGGTGAGTGCATCAAGACTGATCTATCATTAATGAGGACTCATGTCATTCTAAATGATCAAATTGGAGTGCCTCAACTATCACTGTGATCAAATTGGAGCGGCTCAACTACAGTAAATGATCAACATAGCCTAAGGTTTAAACCATATGACATAGCATAAAAGCTCATGAAAGGTATCCTAGGTGTATGATCATGGTACTAAGGTGGATTAGTGCTCTAACATGCCCCCTTGAGCCTAACTTACTACAAATTTTACCAAATATTTTTGAGGCCTTGGAAACTAAGGTTCAAGTCACCTTATACAACAAAAATTTATTTGTCCAAAAAAAACAAGGTAAGGAGGAAAACCTCATGGGAATAAAACCTCCCCTAAGAAATGGACATGAAGAAAAATATGAAGGTGAATATTAGCTATCAACATGTGTCACCCACTCCAATAATATATCTCATATAGGTGAATGTATTCTCTATGAATCTCTTGGTGAATATATCAGTAGTTTTCTCTGCATATGGGCAATACTGTAAGGATATCACTTCCCCATGCACCAAGCTCCGTATGTAGTGCATGTGTATCTCAATGTGTTTGGTCCTCTGTCTCTACATTGGATCAGTGGAAATATTGATTTCACTTTGATTGTCACACCAAATGACTGTGGGTGAATCAAATGCAAATCCAATTTCCTGAAGAATACCTTGCAACCACACACATTGTGTAGTTGCGTTCACTGCTCCTCTATACTCGGCCTCAGCTAAAGAGAGGGACATCATGTGTTGTTTCTTACTAGACCAATGTATGGGACCATGTGAAAGAATCAATACATAACCTAAATTTTACTTTCTATCAATGGAATACCCAGCCCAATCAGAATCAGTAAATCCAACTAGTTCTACTAGTGGAGAACCAACATCATAATGTACCCCAAAGAGTTTGGTTCCTTGCACATAATGCATGATCCTTTTGGAATCCTTCCAATGGATCTCATGAGTTTGATGCATATATCTAGAAATATCACCTACAAAATATTCCAAATCATGTTGGGAGTGTGTAATATACAATAGACTCCCAACTAGTTGTCTGTACAATGAGTTGTCCACCAATGGAGATGCACCAAATTCACCTAGTTTATTTCCTAAGAGGATTGAGAACTTGACTAACTTACATTCATCCATTTTAAAATTCAATAAAAGTTATGTAGCATACTTTTTTTTTGACCTTGATCCCTGCTTCAGATTTCTCAATTTCTAATCCAAGAAATTTCCTCAACAATCCAAGGTCAGTCATGGAGAATTCACTGTGCAAAGAAGACTTAATTGATCTAATTTATTTAGTGAAGCTACCTGTAATCAAAAGGTCAAAAACACTAAATACTATGACCTGCAATAATTCACCAACATTCTGCAGATACACATTAGGATTATATTTACATCTTTCAAAGCCAAACAAAAGCATAAAAGTGTCCATCTTGGCATACCAAGCCATGGGGGCTTGCTAGAGGCCATAGAGAGACTTATTTAACCTGCATACAAGTGAAGTATCATCAATGAAACATTTAGGTTTATGCATATATATCTCCTCATGAAGTTCACCATGAATAAATGCACTCTTCACATCCATGTGGTGAACCTCCTAGTGCTTAGATGCAACAATGTCTAAAACTAGCCTAATAGAGTCCATCTTTGCAACCTGTGCAAATGTCTCTGTATAGTCTAATCCTTGGAATTGAGAGACTCCTTTATAAAATAAACTGGTATTATACTTGATATCAGAACCATCATTGGACACTTTTGTCCTATAGACCCACTTACACTACACTAGTTTCCTCTTGGAGGTCAAGGGAACCAATTCCCAAGTCTCATTGTCTTGCAATGACTTGAATTCTTCTTGCATGTTGTTTTCCATATTAGGTCAAGTGATATCTCCTTATATGTTTGAGGATCATATAAAACCATCATGAGTCATATATAATCAATATTTAATTTACAAGTATAATATGCATTGTGAAATTGAGATAATATAGTCTTCCTAGAATCTATGGATCACCAGCTAGATCCCCGACTGCTTCAATGGTTTTATCATCCCTCTTTGGAAAAATGGGTGATTCATGATATTAATGCATATCATCATAATCATAATTAATATCAGAATCAGAAAAATCAGAGAATGATTCATCACTTACATCATCATGGAGTGGAGGATTGGAGCATTCTCCATGAGCTAGTTCAGTCTCTTGCATTAGGTATTCTTCGAATTGTACACTCCTTTTGATGATTTTTTTCTGAGATGAGGGGTCAAAGAGATTTTATTCATTTTAATATTTAGAATATCCAACTATATTGGACTCCTTTCTTTTAGGTTGCAAGGCCTTTCTCTTCTTTGGAGGAATCCTAGCCCAAGCCTTTGAGCCAAAGACCCTGAAATGAGAAACACTTGGCTTGTGACCACACCAAGCCTCATATGGAGTTTCGCATACAAATAATTGTGAGGATACCTATTTTGAACATATGCAACATATTTTATAGCTTCATCCCATATCTTAGCATTCAATTCCTTTGCTTCCATCATACAGGTTTCCATCTCCTTGAGAGCCCTATTCTTGCGTTCTGCAACACCATTCTGTTGTGGTGTGTAGGGAACCGAATGTTGCATCTGGATTACACATTCTTCACAAATATGTTGCAAACTATTATTCACATAATCCTTTCCATTTTTAATCCCAAGGACCTTTATCTTGTTCCCACATTCATTCTCAACCAGGGATTTCCAAACTTTGAGAGTCTAAAAAACTTTAGATTTTAGTTTGAGAAAATATACCCAATGGTACCTTGAGAAATAATCTCTGAAGGTCAACACATGCTTCAATTCCCATAATAGGGTGTGGGAACAGGCCCAATAAGATATGAATGAACCAAATCAAGCACTTGGAAAACTTTCATTGCATTTCCTTTCTCATATCTGCGGTCAACATGATTTCCCAGGCTACACATCATTGGCATGTGCCAATTGAGAATTTGATAGAAGGAAGCCCTTCCACCATGCTTCTTTTCTCAATGACTAAAGGTACCCGTAGTTGAGATGACCATATCTCTCATGCCACAAATTTATTTTCTCATTGGAATGTGACAGGAGCACATTACCTTGAGAATAAGAGAGGAAGAGAGAGAATTTGTACATTCTTCAATTATGGTCAGCATAACCCACTGCCACAACTTGGCCTATAGAAATTTCTTATATCTCCACTACATTAGGAGTAAATGTTAGTTTTTCATCATATAAGCTAGCATTATGATCTTAGGATCTTTTCACTGAGAGAATAACAAGTACAGCAGTAAAACATAAGCACATCACAAGAGACAAGAGACACAAAGAGTTTTTCTTGGGGAAACCATAAAGGAGAAAACCCCACAACTTCCTCAGAGATAGAATCAGCACCAAAATAGTAAAAGCCCAAAACAGTAAGATGCACTCCCGACAGCAGTAGTCTTCTTCTTGTCTAGTCCCAGTGTATTTCCTTCCTCACTAATGCACCACACTTGAGTGAGTGAGTGATGTGTGTTGCAAGTGATAAATAGAGAGGCTCTCACTCTCTATTTATATTCTTCCGTTCACTTGAAGTGCACTCCAACATGTCGACCTCACTTAACAATTACTTACTAGATCCGACATCTCTAGGAGTGTCTAATGACCCTAGTGCCCCACCACTTGTGGGGACTTTGCCTCCTCTGACCAATAGGAGGGTAACACAATGGTGGATACTATTGAACTGACTTACAATGACTCTCCTAGGGTCGACTTCACTAGGATAGTCTAATAACCCAAGGGCCCCACAACTATGGGGACTTTAACCCTTGACCAATAGGAGGGTTACCCACAATGACTTGACATGACTTTCTCATTATAGAAACTTCCTGATCAGAACATCGGGGCATGACATGACTCAAATACATCCCGGAATAAACATCGGGTTACAATAGATAAGAAATACAAGTGAATACATTCCGAAGTTACAATTACATCAACACTCCCTCTTAACTAGGAAGGTATTCACTCGACACAATTTATCAGCACTGGTCTTCTTCTCTGTATCAGCTGGATCATATCGTCATCTACATCTTGAGTCTTCTGAGTCTTCAAGTCATCTTCATCTTCAAGTCATCTTCACTGGATCTGGATCATCTCTCGATGTGGATCATCATGGAACATCATCACTAGATCTGGATCATCATGGAACATCATCACTGGATCTGGATCATCTCTTGATGTGGATCATCATGGAACATCATCACTGGATCTGGATCATCTCTCGATCTGGATCAACATCACTGGACTGGATCTGGATCATCACTGTTGGATCATCATGACTGGATCTGGATCATCACTCGATCTGGTTCATCACTAGCTGTCATCACTGGATCTCAATCATTGCTCGATCTAGATCATCCCTGGTGCTATCTCATGATTCTTCTCGTCACAGGAAGTTCTACAGAGCCAGCCCTTTTTCATGCTAGTTGTAGGCCTACCCATCATATAGGTCTTTGCCCATCACTTACATCTGACCTACTCCTCAGAAAGGCACATCCATCCAGACAGGAACACATCCTATCACAGTGACGGAATACTCCCATCCAGACAGGAACACATCCTATCACAGTGATGGAAGATTTCAGCACTTACATCTGAGCACATGGGAACACATCCCTCAGTCGCTCCAGAAAGGATCTGCACTTACATCCATCCAGACAGGAACACATCCTATCACAGTGATGGAAGGGCTTGCACTCACATCTGATCCTATGAGAACACATCCCAACAGTCATATCAGAATGGCCCCCAGTCCTCGACTGAGCTACCTGGTAACTGACCAGGTGCCTCCATTCTCCTAGAGAATGGAAATTGCCCTTACATTCGACCTGCTCGTCGAAATGGCCAACACTCACATCTGACATGGAAGGAACTTAATCCTTTAGCCATGATAGAATGGTTCAGCCCTTACATCTAATCAAGTGGGAACACATCCCTCTATCACATCAGAATGGCTACTCAGTCCTACACTGAGTGATCCCGGTAATTGACCAGGTGCCTCCATTCCTAGAATGGAAATTTCCCTTACATCTGTCCTGCTCGATAAAAGGGCCAACACTTATATCTGACATGGAAGGGAGCAACCCTACCACCATGACAGAATGTCTCAGCCCTTACATCTGACCTACTTGTCAGAATGGCTATGGATCTAAGCACTCATATCTGACATGGAAGGAACGAATCCTCTCACCATGACAGAATGGCTCAGCCCTTACATCTGACCATGGAAGGAACCAATCCTCTCACCATGTCAGAATGGCTATGGGTCTCATCACTTTCTCTTGGAGGAAACCTTGATCTGGAGAACACCAAGATTCTCCCTGAAGTACTCGAACTTCATCCTAGCCAATGGCTTTGTCAATATATCAGCTATCTGTTCCTCCATCGCAACATACTAGAGCTTCACTGCTCCTCTCTGCACCATATCCCTAATATAGTGATACTTGATCTCGATATGCTTCGACTTGTCATGGAACACTGGATTCTCTAACAACTTCATGCAACTCTGGTTGTCACAATGTATACAAGTAGCATCCAACTGGAGATCAAATATATCAGACAATAGCTTCCATAGCCATACTGCCTCACAACTAGCTGAATAAGCTGCAACATACTCTGCTTCAGCTGTACTCAGTGCCACACAGGATTGCTTCCTGCTAAACCAAGAGATCACACCTGATCCCATACTGAAGCAACATCCTAAAGTACTCTTCCTGTCGATGGCACTTCCTGCCCAATCTGAATCAACATAACCCTCCAGATTAATCTTTTGATTCGCATCATACTTGAGTCCATAATCAACAGTACCCCTACAAGCTTTGCAACCATCAGGTGAACCTGTCTCAATGTGTTCACAGCAAAGAAAATCTCTGGTCTCAGGTACAACAAGGACCCAATCATCTAATGATACATCATAACATCAACCCTCTCTGATGAAGCATCACTCAATAGCTTCATGTTTGATGCCATAGGTGTGGTCATACAGTCCATCATCCTAAACCTATTCAGGATCTCTACCACATACTTCCCTTTTCCACACCTCCATGCCTAGAAAATAGTGTATTGACACATAACAAGAGCATCACTGATCTTTCACCTTCAACCTTGAAGCAAAGGTTGGAATCCACTTTACTCTCAGTAAATCCTAGAGTCATCAGTAATCTGCCCATCTTGTCATACCATGTCGAACCTCAAGATCTTCTACAGTCACTCCCTCTGAAGCAGAGCATCATACTCCCTCTCTCTTCCGTACTCTATGCACTGAAACATTCTGTACCAGAGTGACAAGTAGTATCCATCTAGGATCACTGGCTACCAAGATCCTCTATCTTGAACTTTTTCAAAAGTTCTTCTCACATCCATTTGTGAGCTTGTTGTCCTTTATCAACCTTGTAGCAAAGGTTAAGATATTCATCAAGCTTATCATGTATGTGTTATTTCATGGGTGTCTTCTGAACTCGTACAATGCCTTCTTTCATTTGCACACATGATTATGCATGTCATGTGACTTCACTTCCAGTGGCTGCAAATATCTCTTCTTAGTTTATGTCTTCTTTTCGTGAGAAGCCTCGTGCTACGAATCTTGCTTTGTATCCCATGATGTTTCCATCTACTGCATGATGGAACTACGAACTTCTCTTCAGGTCTCGATACTGCATCCTAGACATCATTCTTCTTGAACTGGTCTTCTTGGTTGCTTCTTCATAGTTGGAAGATTCTGCATCAATGATGTCGCTGCATTCATCATATTATTCTTCATCTTGAACTGTCGTCACTTGTTCTTCGGAACAAGTTTCATCCTTCTTTGCTTGCAGGCGATTATGTATGCGATCTTTCCTACAAGTCAAATGCATTTGTATTGTTAGAACATTTTATAAGGAATATTTATATTGGCAAGTTCTTATGCATAAATATATGATCATGCAACTACTTTAGCCAATACAACATTCATCCATATCTCATTGAAATTTCTAGATGCCTTCCATCTCTACCAGGACAACATTGAGATCATGCACTAATCCAATATGTCAGCAAAGAGGTTTCATTCTAGATAAGTAGCAATGGAGAATTTGTATAGCACCATGAGCTACTTACCCATCACATGTATATTAGTAGTATACTGTCGTCAATGCAAACATCCTATCATGCATGATACATCAACTGAATATAAACAAATGCATAACAAAACAGTATCATGAAATGGCAATTGAATACTTATCTTTATTTGTTTCGTGGGTAGACTCCTTCTTGAGTCTTTAGCTTCATCGTCTTCTTCATTCATAATAGCATCGTTTCTTATCCAAATGCTAGGATGGATAAGGGGTTCTTCAAGAGTTGAGATCTCCATGTTCCTCATTGATTGAGGGATCTTCTTTGGATGGTGAGAGCTTGATCTTCAGTTGCTCCCATCTTCTCCTCTCTTCTTATGAGTCGAGCTTCTTCTTCTTCCCAGAGTCCGCTGAAAGTAATCACTTCCTTCTGGCACACATTCTCGAATGAATGAATCCCATGATCCTGGGAGGCCATTCAAGGTGGATATCACTTCTGCATTCTTCACTTCTTCTTTTACCGCTTCAAGCTGTTCTTGAATTGAGAGACTCTTATGTCTGCATGGTCTCTGCATTCTGGATATTCACATTCTTCAACTGGTTTCTTAAGGTCATCTTCTAATGTATGTTATTCCCTTCAAATAGCTTGGTCAAAGAATCAAACATCTTTGGTGTCTTTGGCGAGACACTTGTAATACAATTTGATTCATGACTGAATCAACAATGATCTTCTTGGCCTTGACCAAGTTCTTCTTGAGTAAGGCTTTGAGCTTCATCTCCCTCTGTAATTGGAACCTCTCTACTCATGTAGGTGTCCAATTCATTTTCTTCAGAGAGATCATATAATTCCATAATTGGAAGTTGTCAACTTCACCAAGCTTATCATCAAGCTAATGTGATAGATCACTTTGAAATTATAATCTCAAATGAAAATAGCAAAGGATTAGATCTTACCGATTTGAGGTGTCCGTCTTTGTTCCAGAGCTGGCTGATCTAGGGTTTGTCACAGAAACCCTAATTTTAAAAACTTGGAATATTTAAGATATGATTGGATAGACAGATATATCTCTTCAAATGGAGCTGTCCAATGTACTCCTTTTCTGAAAACAGTGAAGGGAAGCTCCCAGAACAGGAAGCCCTAATTTTCCAATTTCTTTTGCAGAAATGCCTGTTAATGTTTCTGTGATATCTATGAAATTTATAATCCTCTGTATCTGAAATTTCCCACTGAGATAACATATCATGTACCTGATCTAACACCGCAATTTTCATCAGAATTGGTTTCACCATTTTGGATTTATGATCCTTTTCCCAAGGTGACCTATTACAAGATTGTTCAGAATATCGAAGTTGTATAGCATGCCACGTGTCACTGGTTGATATTCTGAGTTTGATATTATGACCACCAAAATTAAATTATGTTCCCTTTATGAAACATCTTCAGGAGTTCCATTTGGACCTATGTAGCCCAAGATATTTCAATTCTCCCCAGGTATCCTGTTTAGGGATGAATTCTGGAAGAGGTTGGAACCCTAACTTGAAGGGATCATATCTCCTAGAATATAGCGAATATGAGGCGAATATCAGTTTTAGTATTTAGGGTTTTTTCTATCTCGGGGTCAAACTAGGGTTTGACTTTCCCGGAGTTTCACCCAACCAAATTTCTTGATCCAGGTATCTAAAATTCAGTTTTTATGTGGAGAACAATATTATGCTGGTCTCACTCAAAAATTCCTCTTCTGTAGAAAGCCCTAATTTCCGCATCGAAAAATGAAAATGCTCAGAATCGAATTCCGCTTCGACAGAAAGATGAACCCTTCAATGGAGAGTTAGCCTAGCATGCTTTTGCTGATGGATTGTGGAGAGAGACCGAAAAAGTAAGAATCCCTAGCTTCTACAACTGCACAATGTCTTCTTCTCAGGTTATCTCTGATACCATGTTATTTTTTCATCATATAAGCTAGCATTATGATCTTAGGATCTTTTCACTGAGAGAATAACAAGCACAACAATAAAACATAAGCACATCACAAGAGACAAGAGACACAAAGGGTTTTTCTCAGGGAAACCATAAAGGAGAAAACCCTACAACTTCCTCAGAAATAGAATCAGCACCAAAACAGTAAAAGCCCAAAACAGTAAGATGCACTCCCGACAACAGTAGTCTTCTTCTTGTCTAGTCCCAGTGTATTTCCTTCCTCACTAATGTGCCACACTTGAGTGAGTGAGTGATGTGTGTTGCAAGTGATAAATAGAGAGGCTCTCACTCTCTATTTATATTCTTTCGTTCACTTGAAGTGCACTCCAACATGTTGGCCTCACTTAACAATTACTTACTAGAGCCGACATCTCTAGGAGTGTATAATAACCCTAGTGCCCCACCACTTGTGGGGACTTTGCCTCCTCTGACAAATAGGAGGGTAACACAATGGTGGGGACTATTTCCCCAACTTACAATGACTCTCCTAGGGTTGAATTCACTAGGATAGTCTAATAACCCAAGGGCCCCACAATTATGGGGACTTTAACCCTTGACCAATAGGAGGGTTACCCACAATGACTTGACATGAATTTCTCATTATAGAAACTTCCCGATCGGAACATCGGGGCATGACATGACTCAAATACATCCCAGAATAAACATCGGGTTACAATAGATAAGAAATACAAGTGAATACATTCCAAAGTTACAATTACATCAATATTAAATGTTACTCTCTTGGATTCACTAGTGTGTGTCATTCGATACCTTGAGAGTAGGTTCGCTACTAGATCAGTGACAAACAACACATTGTTGAAGTGCCCATCTTCAAGATCAATTATGCCAATCCCTTTGGCTTGGATTTTTGAATCATCACCCATAAGAATGGATGGACCACTGTAAGGATGTAGGGCTGAGAGGGAATCTTGCATGGAGGCCATGTTCCTGGAGGCACCTAAATCTATGATGAAGGAAGAAGATCTTGAAGAACCAGCAACCAAATCATGGAACCTCTCTTTGTTGTCTGAGCTTGAACCACCATCTTTATTCTTTGCGCCTTCTAGCAGGGGAATGTTGTTCTTCTCAAGTAGATTTGCCATGATGTCTATGGTATTATTCATGCAAGAAATCTATGGATTATACCCCTTGTGACAATAAGTTAATTTGGTATTCTCTTGCTTCTTCTTGTCCTTGTCATTTTCAGGATTTGAACCTCCATCTAAATATTTGGGCTTCTCCTGCTTCTTCTTCTCTTGCTGCCTCAAATATATGGATTTATTATTTCCTTTTGCTGGATTCGAAACACCTGCAATAAGGGATTGATCCTTACTAGATTTGATGCTTCCCATTTGTACAATCTTGTCTTGATCATGTGTCAATGACTCCATGAAGTCTGCCAGTGATGGCATCCTCCAATTTCAAGTTGTGAGCTTCCGAGAGTGGAATTTTGTTACAAACACAGAATAATCTGGACCTAGATTTGAAAGAATTGACAAGATAAGTTGCTCCTCTTTCTTTTCTATTCCATAATTTTTTAACTAAAGCACCAATGATTTGAACTTGGTGAAGAAGTCTTGGATTTTCTCATAGTGAGATGGACTCAGTGATATCAACTCATTTTCAAGATGGTGACCTCTCATGTCATCAGTATTCCCAAAAAATGCCTCAATATTGAGCCACAATTATTTGGGAGTTGTCATAATTTCTACATGGAAAATTAAGTCTCTCAAAATTTTGAGACAAATCATTCCAAATGCCTCATCAATTCTGTTGAATTACTTCGATTTCTCCACAACAGAGTTGGGTTCGGTCTCAGTCCCCATGGTGACTCTGAATAGGCCTTTCGACCTCGACTGGATCACCATTTTGGCCTTACACTCAAAATAGTTGAATGGGTTCAGCAATAAATGAGTCTTCTCCATTTATGCTTGCGCACTAAGTGATAAACTGTTGGTTGTACCTGCAATGCAAACACTCGATTTTCTCTAGAAAACTCCCTAAGCATCAACTCAAACACTCTAGTTTGATTTTCATCTCCAAATATATCTGATATCATGTGAGAATTGATTCACAATAGGATTTATGATCCAATGGGATTATCACAATTCGATATTACACAAAATTATGCACAAAAACAACAGAAAGAGTGAAATTATCATACACAAATGTAGTCAATAACTGATATTATTATGATTTTCCAACATGTAAATAGTTATGGATTATGTTTATATTACATTAGGTAGAAATAATTATCCTTTGGAGGCCATCTAGATGCATACAAGTGTCAAACTATGATTTGACCTCAAAACCCCCCAAGGTGGACCAATCAGCTCACTAACTATCCCAAACAGTCATGAATGCTAATATGAACATGGATGGAGCATGTTGGAACATAAATGAATGCATTATAGGTGTGGGTGAGCACATGGGTAAGTGGGAGTGGCTCTAGGAGGCAATAAAATCCTAAGGAAGGCCAAAAACCACCACAAACATGCACTAGCACCTATGGTCAAACATATTCCCTTATTCAAGGGATGGGGGAGTGCACCAAGACTGATCTATCATTAATGAGAGAACCTATTAATATGAATGATAAAAGTGGAGCACCTTATCCATAGTAAATGATAAACATAGCCTAAGGTTTAGACCATATGACATAGCATAAAAGCTAATTAAAATTATCCTAGGTGTATGATCATGGTACTAAGGTGGATTAGTTCTCTAACAAGGTTCTTTTTAGAATCACTAGTATTTAATATAGTTCTATATTATTTTCCATCTTATAGCTTGAAATATTACTTACTTGATCCAAATATATTGAATTCACAAGAAATTATAAAGGTAAGCAATTTGGTAATTCCTAGCTTAACATGTAATATCAATTATTGCATGCATTCTACAAAATATGACAGAATGTTTACATGAAGAGGAAACTAGTGTCGAGTTTGTGAAACATAAAAATCAAAAAAGAAAGAGTTTCAATCCATTCTAGAGAAAGGATATTATTCCACTTCATTACCATAACTCTAGTCGTAACAATGCCAGGCGTCATATAATGAGCAATGTATCTAGCTATGCACACACATGGAAAGGTACATGCTTGATTTTCATGCATGGCTATGGTTCTACAAAATCAAGGTCATAGAAGTGAGGTTACAAAGGAAATGTTACATTTGAACTAGTGTTAGTCGATTACTATTCATCTATAGGTTTGTGGAGAACATAATGAAAATTCAACGACCTAGCTAGAATCACCATGCCATGAAGATGAAAATTTGACTACTCAAATAAATTGCCTTGTGGTGCGTCTAATAATGGAGATTATATCTTGATTAGTAGTCTGTCTCTATAAATAGGTGAGTCTCTTTATAAATAGGTCATCTCTTTTTTCTCTATTATCCTTAAGTCAAAACTACCTTATTCATCCCAAGTTAGCTCTATAGGGAAATCCTTCCCATAACAATAAGAAAAGTCCACAACAATCATTATCTTTGTCCTAAATCACCTTCCAACTCTTAATTTGGATCACTTCTCTTGGTATGTTACCAATTATAAAAGGTTCTATATGGTCATGTGGGAAAGATCATTTGAACTAAACAAATTCCTACCCCAATTATTGTATGCCACTTCCTAAAAGTAGTATCAATACCATATCAAGTTGTTGGTTTTGTTGGGATAAATTAATCACAAAATATCAAGAGGAAGTTGGTTTATTTTCATTATTAAATAATATATATAGATATAATTCCAGTGTTAATTCTCATATAATCAATTTGGGGAGATGGATCAGAATCAAAGCAAAACTGCCATACAAATAGATTATTGGTTGCTTGAATTTAAGTGGAATGGATATGACCATGGCTTGGTTTCCTTATGATAACATTAACACATGAAACTTCACCTACTTGGAGGTATCGATGTCCATAGCATAAGCATAATAATCAACTACACTCCACCCTAAGTAATCTTTAACCTCATTATCTATGTTTTAGTTGAGTGCCATAAACCCTATAAAGTTTTGCATTTCCAAACGTGAATTATTAGCATTACATTCTTTTATGATGGTCCATAACATAGAATTTTTGTTCTAAATGAGAAATTGGATACACCCTTTACTCTTCCGATTCCCTTATGACAATATAACATTATCATTAGTTTATGATTATAGGGTAACACCATCAAACACACACATTGGTTGTTTGTCAAAAATCAAAAGCCACTTCAGTTCATCATGTAGAGTTATGATGAAGCTCATAAAATCATGATTTTGTGACTAAATGCTATTAGTTGAGACACTTTGTACTACAAAATTGCTATAGCTATTAAAATTTGGTTCTTCCCTCCTTAGAATTGATGGAAGGTTATGAAATCCAATCCTAGTTTCAAGAGTTCCAAATCCAATCCCAATTATTGTTATAATATTGAGAATATACATGAACATAAAAAAATATGTTTTCAGACGTGTAAAGAGAGAATCTATTATTCTAGTATTCTATCCATACAAGTAACAATAATCATGTAAGAAACAAGAGACAAGAGAACATAATGATACACTAGATATACGTGGTAAAACCACAAATGGGAAAAATACCAAGAGAAGGTATTGTCTTCTTTATTCTTTAGAAATATCAAATCTTACACTTAAGCTCCACTACACATATGCTTTGAAACTTTTCAACAATATACGAATATAATTCTCAACATATGCCTAAAGGATCTTCTTCACCTCTATTATATACCAATAGGTATGGAATAATTACATCCTAAAATACATGTGGAATAAATTATTTCCACGTATTTATATAATGAATGGTAATAGGATAATATTTCTATATGATGCATGTCAAATAAATATTTTTATATAATATTAGAGTTATTTATGCCTTCCAGATCTAGATAAAACATCTTATGACATCATAATAGATATCACTTTGTAATATTGAAATTACACATTTGAACAATCTCCCATAATAATGATTAGGAGAACAACACATATATAGAGGAATATGGAATTACATTATCTTTCCCCCTTGATGACAACTTACCACATTCCCAATAGACTATGAAGATACACAAACTTTGCTTTTTGTCATGGATTTGGTGAAGATATTGACTACTTAATTTTTTATAGGACAATACTCCAAACAAGTAACGCCATCTGCAATAAGATATCAAATGTAATGAGTGTCCAATCAATGTGTTTAGTATTGAAGTGATACACTGTATTGTATGCAAAACAAATTTCATCCTGATTATCACATCTTAATTTAGTAGGAGACTTCTGAACCAATCCAACCTCTGTAAGAACATGGTAGATTCACATTGCTTATTTAGTTTCTTCCTTAGATTCCTTGTACTCTACTTCACAAGAAGAAAGAGAAAGAGTTATCAACTTCTTACTAGACTATTAAATCAGACTTAGACCAAGCTGAAAGATGTACCCTGAAGTAGACCTTCGATCCGAAGCATCTCTTTCCCAATCAAAATATGTATAACCAAGAAATGAAATTTTATCCATGATAGTATATAAAACACCATAATGCACCATCCTTTATAAATATATGAGAATACTCGTTGCTTTTTTCCAATGAACTTCATGAGTCTTTTGCATAAACCTCGAAACCATGATTACTACAAATGAGAGATCATAAGAACAAATTCAAATCTAGTTCGATGAGTATCACAAGGAATACCAATCTCTAAACCTGTGGATTCAAGAGTTTTTAGGGCCTAAACAAGAAGAGGAGTAATGGTAGGAACCACTCTAGTATCTTTGGCACATTTAGGAATATCACTTGAAAGGGAAGGTTAAATAGGATCAATGGTAGTCACGTAAGTAGAGGAACGGGTAAGATATATAGGAGCAACAAAAGATGAAGGAAAATTCAAGGTAACATGAGGTTCAACAAACTCAGAAGGATGAGAGAATTCATTGAATTAAACATCTTTCCTAATGATAACAACTTGGGTAAATGCATCAAACAACATGTATGCTTTGGAATCCTCACAATAACCAATCAAAATACATATATGACACTTTGTTTCTAACTTTTTCCATTTTTCATCCAGAATATGTTTCCAACATTCATTGCCAAATATCTTAAAGTTACTAATATCGAGTTTCTTTCCATTCTATTTTTCTTTGGGAGTAACCTGCAAGACTTTTTTAGTAGGGTATTGATTCAAGGTACAATTAGCACAAAAAAAAGATTCATCCCAAAAAATTTATGTAATCCTTTAGAATAAAGCGTACATCTACCCATTTGAACCAAAGTTATATTCTTTCTTTCAACTACCCTAATTTGTTGAGGTGAATAAGGAACACTCATTTAATGTTGAATACCATGATTACGTATATATGCGTTCAATTCCTTTTTCATGAATTCCCCCCTCAAAGTCTTAATATTTTTACCATATGCTTTTTCAATCATGGATTTAAAATCTTGAAATATAATAAAACGTTTCAATTTTATGTTTCAAAAAATAAACCCAAGATTTATGACAAAAGTCATCAATACAAGTAAGAAAATAGATTTCTTGAGGAAAAAAAGGAGATTTAGGAGGACAACAAATATCACTTTGAATTAGTTGCAATGGTTCTTTAGCACGCCAAGGTTTTCCTTTCATCAAACATTTCCTTATGACGTTTACCAAGACCACAACCTTCACAAACACCTTTAGTGGAATAAATTAAAGGTAAGCCATGAACCATTTTAGACATCATTTGCATGTTACCATAATTCAAGTGACCTAATATTTCATTCCATAATTAACTATGTTCGTCAGCGTGAACAACATAGATATAAAAAGGTTGATTTTTGCTTGAATAAAAAAAACTTTTACGATCCAATGTTATGATCAATAGGACCAAAAGAAACACTTTTGAAGTTATGTTTGATATATTTTAACACATATTTATCAAGTTTCAAATTTATAACATTTCAGACATGCACGATAAACCTAAATCAAGTTTATGGGAATTCCTTGAACATGAAACACATATTACAAAGTACCTTTAGGAACAATAATATTACTCTATTTAAAAAAATGAAAGATGTTACCATCACTTATAGATACTTTTGTGATGTGTTCCTTTTAGTGCCATAAGAATTAAATAAATAAGTTGTACCATACATATGGTTAGATGCACCAAAACCCATTATCCATTCTACACTAGAAGAAGATTTACTAGTTTGAACATAATAGGCACATGAGGACCATGATTGTTCTTCTAAAGAATTTTTCTTTGCTTTTGCAAGTTCCCGTTTGTGTTTAAAGAAAAAATTTTCAGGGTGGTTAGTGTTTTCACAATACTTACAAGGATTATACACTTTATTTTTATTGTACACCATGTTAGAAGCATCATCATTAGAAGAGTGAGGGGTTGATCCTTGACTTTGTGGTTTAGAATTTTTATTAAAAATTCTATTAGGATTCTTTTTAATATGTTCCATTAGAGATTTAGTATTAAACTATTAATTAATTAATTAATTCACTACAACAAAACCCTGTGATTAGCATCTCTTTTAGCTTCCTTTTTCGCGTCCACTATCACTTTTAGTGTATTTTTCATCATTTTTTGGACAAAGTGGACGCTTTTCCATGGGATGGTGCTTTTAATGGCATTATTTGCGTCTCTTTTTAAAATTTGGTGCTATTTTGGACGCTAATCAGCATCCCAATTAGTGTCCCAATTAGTGTCCTTATTAGCATCTCAATTAGTGTCTCAATTAGCATCCCAATTAGCGTCCCAATTAGCGTCCCAATTAGCGTCCCAATAAGCATCCTAATTAGCGTCCCTTTTTAAAAGTTGGCACTATTTTGGATGCTAATTAGAATCCCAATTAGTGTCCCAATTAGCATCCCCATTAGAATCCCAATTAGCATTCCAATTAGCATCTCAATTAGCATCCCAATTAGCATCCCTTTTTAAAAGTTGGCGCTATTTTGGATGCTAATTAGCATCCCAATTAACATCTCAATTAACATCTCAATTAATGTCCAAATTAGCATCCCAATTAGAATCCCAATTAGCATCCCAATTAACATCTCAATTATCGTCCCTTTTTTAAAGTTGGTGCTATTTTGGATGATAATTAGCATCCCAATTAACGTCCCAATTAGAGTCCCAATTAGCATCAAAATTAACATCCCAACTAGCATCCCAATTAGAGTCCACAAAAGCATCCCATATAATGCCAAGAATAACCTAAAAAACGTCATTAATAGCATAGCACCATATATTAATCTAGGGTTAGGGACCATAATTGCACCATGAATTTCAGTAGGAAAAACATTCAACATAGCACCAAGTATAGAGCCAGGAATTGAGCCTAGAAAACATCCAACATAGCTCCAGGTATAACACCTGGAATAATGCCATAAATTTCGAAAGGAATCACGTTAGGAATTGCACTAGGTTTAGAGCTAGGAATTGTGTTCAGAAAACATCTCACATAATGACAGATATATCAATGTCAATGTCAATGATCATGATTCATCATGAAAAAATGATCATGATTCATCATGTCAATGTCAATGATCATGACAAAATTTTAGAGTTGTTTGTTCAAAAAAGAACATATTTTTAATATCGAGTTATTCCATCAGTGTAACAAGTTTATTAGACTTCTCATGCAAAATTTTGTGAAACACTTTATCATAACATAAGTGCCAAGATTTTCATTTACTCTTTGTTGTAAAATATAATTTTTCCCTATATTTTCTTATTAGATCATTGTTGATTTAAGGTTTAAGTAAATTTTTTTTTCATTCTCCTCACTAAAAGACTGGCTAGGTTGTTGCTAGGCCAATGCAAAGCAAGAACGGCTACCCCCTTAAATTCCCTAAACTTACACTTTATTTTAAGTTCATGAATATAGGACCATCATTAAACCAATTGTAGGCTTAGGAAATCAAACAAGGCATAAAAAAAGTCAACAATTGAGTCTAGTGCTATTGTCCCATCCAAGTGCTTGAACCTACAATCAATTTAAGTTTGGAACTATTCATCTCTGACATCTTGTTTAGTTTTACATGGACCGGGAAAGTTCTAAGGAATACATTGAATTAAACAATTTCTAGAGCTATTACTCTATTTTATTTGTGTGGGATTCTATCCTTAACCCAATTGTAGGTTCAAGCAATTGGAAAGGGAAACAACAATGTCAATGGTTGAATTCTAGTTCACATTGTACAATGATGTATCGATATCACACATCATTATATTGAATTGAGTGGTTTATCATCTCAAATTATTTCACAACCTTGAGTCAACTAGGGAACTATTTAAAGGAGTATAGAAACTAGTGTAGGGCTAGTATCAATTATATCCTATTTCTTTTGTTATTGGTACATGATTCACATTGTGGCCCAAATAAACTATTAACAACAATGATGCCACATTCTCTTAAATTAATTCATTGTTGGTGGTCGTATCCTGTTCAAGCTCGGTGTATGATTCTTGCATGCCAAAGCAGCTAATAGATGATAAAAATTTTATGAGCTTGAACAGGCTACGACCACCTTAGTCCTATGTCTTTATAATATCATATTTCAATGTTTGTGAAATGCAACTATCATGTAACAAGGGTCATATAACTTTTATTAGTGATAAAAACTTTAAGTTGTTGTTTTGTATTTTTTTTTGTGTTGTATTCACTACAAACAACAAATTTATTAATGGGAAGGTATCCTCTAACATAATTGAATTTTGTAGGTTTAATTCACCCTTGGTTGTGTAGATGTTCCCCACTATTTTCTATACTTTTGTCTCTTTATTTCAGCTACTCTTTATTTCTTTGTTTATGTTACATCAATAGTTAAAGTAATAGTTGCAATTTGGATTTAGAAACACTACATGTTGGTATTATAGCTTCAATCAATTTTCATTTTGTTGTATAGTTTCAAAAACAAAACAAAAAAATGTCAAGGAGAAAATCCTAATATATGACCAAGGCAGAGTTGAATGAGAGTTTCATAAAGTTTACATAAGACATGAGGTACATGATGCAACTACATGAGGTAGTTTCATAAAGTTTACAGAAGACATGAGGTAGATTCATAATCTAATTATATGAAAATAAATGAAGAAATATTCGTAGACACTAGCACATGTGGACATTTTTCCACATGAAGAAAGATTCATCATCACCATCATTATCATCATCATCATCGGCATCATCATCATCGTCATCATCATTAGCATCATCATCACCATCATCATCATTAGCATCATCATCACCATCATCATCATCTTACTGCCGACATGATTTGTGGACTTTAGAACAATTTTAGGGTCAATGATCCACATATTTGCTAGAAATGATATGATAAATGCATATTTCATCATGATCATCAACATCATCATCATCATCATCATCATCATCGTCATTGTCGTCATCACCACCATCATCATCATCTTCATCATTGTCAATGTCATCATCATCATCGTCATCCTCACCATCTTCATCTTCATCGTCATCATCATCATCATCATCTTCATCATCACATCATCATCATCAATATCGTCACCATCATCATGATTGTCATTGTCATCATGATCATCATCTTCATCATGGTTATCATTGTCATCACCATATTCATCATCATCATCATCATCTTCATCATTATCATCATCATTGTCATTTCCATCATCATCATTATCATCATCATCATCATCATCATGACCCTCTTCCTCATCAACATCTTCATCATCGTCATCATCGTCATCATCACCATCAACATCGTCATCACCATCATCATGATCGCCATCATCGTCATCAAATTGACACCAAATTAGCTATCATGACGATGTCCTATCAAGCTATGGCTTATATCAATATTAAAGGCCCTTTAAGATTGCATATCGATTCAGAGAGCCCCTTCTACCTGGGCGTATCTGGTTAAGACATGTAGGGAGGTCCCTATATTCAGATGTTGGTGGATGTGTTCACTAGTAGGATTGTCACCAAATTAGTGTTATGTTTGATCATGATCACAACGTCCAATGTCCTAGCTTCTTTAAAAGTACATACATACATATATGTAGGGAAATAATATTTTAGAAAATCCTAAATCCGAATATCTAAAAAGACACATAAATCCAAAATCTTCAATTTCTTCATTTTTCATTATACATTATAGTCATTTTTCATAGTCGATCCATGACAAGGAAATCACTCATCCTATGCTTGTCTTAGTAGTAAAAAAGTAAAGGATTTAAAAAAAAAATAAGGGCTTTCCACATCTTCAAAGTTCATCTAAGTAATTACCCTATTTTATTTTATGCTCCACCTTTTCAACTCCACTTCATTACATCCTTCACTAGCTCATGTAATTTATTTACCTTTTATGTGTACGACTTGTGCATGTTCATGGTTATCTTATTTGTTGTGTAAATAGACGAAAGGAATATAGGTACAATGGTTGAAAAAACATGTTGAATTTGTGGTGGAAGGAATTGGGGATTGGTGAGCCCATCCTATGTGATGTAATTCCTCCCCATCGTGAGCGATGAAAATATTTCCCATTCGATGGAGCCCATTCCTCGAAACCTGGGGACAGCGGATTCCATCATGAGCCCATTCCTCCATTTGCCAACGAGCCATGAAAATATTTCCTCTGTAAAATATTATTCGATAATTTAATAGGTACCCAATTTTTGTGAGGAATTTACAATATTATGGCATCAGGGGCAATGGAAAATTAATGGTATTATGGAAATTGTGGAAGAGGAGGACTGGGAGGGTATAATTCTTGTTGAGGACTGGGAGGGTATTCTATATAGTATTTGCTGTCACCATCAGGGTTTTACGACATGGCACCGGATAAAAGATGAGGAGGCAAAACAATTGCCTACAGACAATGGAGGCTCGAAGATCTTGTGCTCACCAAGGTCAAGGGATTGCTGGCATGGCTCGCTAAGGTACGTAGGTCTATTTTTCATCCCCATTTGTTTTCCCTCATTTGATGTATGCGATGTTTGCACTTATTTGATTGTATGCGATGTGTGTTGTTGTTTGTATTTGCATTTACCCACTGGTTTCTTGTTGTCAACCTGGTTCATGGGTTTGGTGGGGTTCATTTGTGAAGGTAGAACAACTGTAGAGGCATCCATTGATCGAGGTACTGAATGTCTTAGTTCTGTTTAGAATGGCTAGCCTACTGTCTGTGTTAGGAATGCGCAGTTTTTTGTTTGAGTGGTTGCAAGTAATGTATGTCTAATTGTTTTCTGGATTTAAGGTTTTATGTTATAGTTTCATCTTGCCAGTCATTTGAGGTTTATACTGTATAGTTATGGTCAAATATTTGTATGTGTGGATAGTCACTACTTCTAGTCCTTCGAACTTAAAGGGTTTCAAAAATTATATTTCAACAAAAATAAAAGTGCTAATGCTTTACCGGATACACCCTCCTTTGTGGGTTTCATTTCAATTGCTTGCAATTTATGCTTTGTATATTGTCTAGGGCTCCATTTTTCTTCTATAATTATACATTTTTCTAGCTATTAAGCTATCTTGTCCAAGCTCCATTTGTCTGCCATTGATCAATGAAAATTAAAAAGAGTTTGGAGATTAGGGTGTTACCTGCACCCATTCGTGTTCATCCTGCATGCTTATCTTTTTCGGTGGCCTCATTTACCTAGTCCTGGAGCTTCGAATAAATAGAATATAAGCATGTTTCGTCCTTATTATTTTTGTCCTGTCTGGTTAGAATATGTGCTGACCTATGGGATAAAAGTGCCAACTTTAAATCCTTCCTTGAATTCATTGTACTTTATTCAACTATATCTGCTATCAGAATGTTCACTGGTGGTTACCATAGTTCAGGATCAATTCGTGGGAAGTGGTGACATCTCAATTAGAACTACAAGGCTTGAACCCGTTGAATTATATCAAATAAGTGAGGTCCTATATAAATATTTTTAATGGAGACAATATAGGCGAGTATAAGAAGCTTCATTAGGCTTATGATAGAGCAGCTAGTCAGCTGGTGACCAGTTCTGGGCTTGATTTCTAGCTTCTCCAGTTTTATAGCAGCCAATCGACTGGTGATAGGTCCCTAGCTTGATTCCTATCCTCTCTAGTTTTCACCTCTCAATTATTGAATCATACACGAGCAAATGCAGCACCAGGTACAAATAATATGGGAGAGCTACTAGTGCTCTTATATTTACTTAAGCTGGCAAAACAAAGAGAGGCTCAGGACCTAAAAATATTAAGCGATTTTTCCCTAGTGATCAAATTCGTTCATGGAAAATCTCAAATACAAAAACTATCCCTGTCTGCACTAGCTGATCACATTGAAGAAATTGCTCATTTCTTTGGTCACATTGGAGATAGACATATTTTCAGGGAATTAAACTCTGTTGTGGGTTATTTTATCAAAACAAGGCCTGGAGTTTCCTTTGGATACTTATGTTCTGGAAATCAAGGTTGACAATGCCGAAACCCAAATCTATGGGAATCTCTATGAATTTTAATGTGTTTGTTACATTTTTTTATTTCGGATTACAATGGCTATTGTTTAAGTAGTTTTTACTAAGTTGATTCAAAAAATGCCCAGTCAACAAAAGAGTTTGGTAACCATGTTAGACGAATGATTTTCTGAGTTAGTTTTTGGTGCACATGGAAAAGATCTTGAGTCTTGACCCGGATGTCTATCATGTAAGCTAATTCGCAACCCTTATGAAATGTTGGGTTCAAGGTAGTCATGCACACCTTTTAGACTTACTATAAGGGTGTCCTTCATGGAAGTGCATGCAGCTCACTATTAGAGCAGCTCATCAGCTGTAGCTGAGTGCTAAGTTCTGGGTTTGATCCTTACACTTTCCAGTTTTGGATTTCACCAGGTAGTTTTAAACCCCACTGTCTATTGTGTGAGCTATTTCCAAAGCCATGCTTCACTATTGGAATCTAATAAGCACTTGTTTTGACTTGGGTTTTACCAGCTTGAAATGAAAACACTGATGCAAGAATCAAAATCTATGCCTGCTTCCTTGAAAACAATGTTGAATTTTAATTGATCTCAAAGTGGAAAACTATGTTGTATGACCATTTGATATAATTTATATTTACTGAAAGGATTGGCATAGTTGACTCATGGACCAACAATTGAAGAACAACCTCCATATGTGATAGTGGTCATGTGTTACAAAAACACAGCAAAAGCAGTAGCAGTTTCTAGTGTTTATGTGATGATAAGTATTGAGATTGTTTAAACATTGTAAAAATAGTATAGTAGTACATCCTAGTACCGTGTTGTAAAGAAGATTCGCAGGCTTGATTCCCATTAGATCTCAAGCTGCTTGAGATCTAACGAGCATTAGGCCTGCTGCGGCCGCATTAAATGGCCTAGAACAGGCTGAGTAAAGAACATAGCACCCATTAGTGCTGCTGCCACTGCGGCCGCATTAATGTTGTTGTTGTGGGATTATGAGCAGTTGGATTCATATTCATCATGTTTATGTCATCATGACCGTTGAGATTGCTTAATAGTCGTAAAAATAATACATTAGTACAACGACCTAGTGGGTAGTTTTATTTGTAAATAAATTGGTGTTTTATTGGGTATAATAAAGAGAAACGTTTCCAGGTTTATTGTGGATATTTGCTCTATATTTTCTAAATTTGTGGTTTGTTTTCTTATTCTTTACAATGGTAGCATAGGTCTGTAGTTATGATGGGGTATCAGGGGTGTGTGGTTCTGTTTAGTAGTGTATACATTAAGATGAATTTAATCGAAGCATTTGTAGCTCTGTTTAAGCAAGAATAGTTCAATTTCGGTTAGTCAACTATTTTATGAATACCAATATAATTTAGTTACTTGGTTTTATTTATACTTGGAAATGAATTTATAATTTCCCTAGTGGTTTAGTGGATCAAAATTTATGTATCAACTGATTGAATTGGCAATGTGCATGCAGATAGTGATTGTGAGAAATATTTGGATTAGCTTCACAGTATCATTTAGTTACTTGGTTTTATTTATACTTGGAAATGAATTTATAATTTTCCCAGTGGTTTAGTGGATCAAAATTTATGTATCGACTGATTGAATTGACAATGTGCATATAGATAGTTATTCAGAGAAATATTTCAATTAGCTTCATAGTAATCTAGCATTATGCTAGTTATATTAGAAACTAGCATTGTATAATTTAATTCTAATTGTGTTAGAAATAGATTGTGCTTCTTGTTTTGTTGTCATATAAATTGTAGAAAATAACTAATGCCTAAAACAACCCACTAAAAAAAAATAGGAGAACCAGAAACATAGATATTTGACACTAAGGTTATAGTGGTAAAACCCCTAAGTGCTCTAGAGTCCACTCACATATGTATCTCTATATTCTCATGTGCTGTATGTAATGATGCAAAGATACACAGGAGAGATACAAAAGCTTCACAAACATTTTCATCGACACTCCTCACTTTCCAAGCTTTTCTCATGCAACTTTTAAAGCTGGGAGAGTGAGAAGTTGCACCATGAAAGGTTATGTGAAACTTTTGTATTTAAACCCATCCCTTGTATCATTACATAGGGTACATGGAAATATAAAGATACATATTTGAGAGTGATATTTTTACCATATGGTATGTTTTTACCACTCTAGTGTCCCATTGCTGAGTTCTACTTATTTCTTTATGAATTGCTTTGGGCATTAGTTATTTTTTGCGAAAGCTTTACAAAGTGATTGTGAATAGTGTTAACAGGAGGAATTCTCAAGAATGGATAAAAATGAAGAGTTGTGAGGAATCATTGCAATTTTCCTCCTTACACAGGAACAATTAGGGTGCTCTCAAATCTTTCTTAGGTGAGTTCAGTTACATGGGTTGATAGTGTTATGCATGGGTTTTTGCTGGGTAAGGAGGTCAATTTCAAACTAATTATTCATAATCAATTAATATTATAGAGGAAGGATTTAGTTGGCTCTGAACATATTAATAGACATAGAACTGAATCATTCCATTTGGGTTTACAGAAGGAACGAGACCATTTTCTAATTGAAAGTGATACTCAGCTTCATTGATTAAAAGATTCTATGGAGACAAAAATGTGGGGATCAAATGTCACAAGAAAAAGTGATTAACAACAATTGTATCCATGTGTTTTTCAAGCACATGTTGGTCATCTAAGGGAACCCCTATAATTGGTTTGAGTAAGCATCACCATATTTATTATAAAATTATGAAAAATAAAAATGATAGTTAAAACATTTTTTTTCCGAAGTATGAAAAATATTACCATACTTGGGGCTACAGACCTAGCCTTTGTTAATACAATCTCAAGACCCCCAATGTTCTTGAAACCCATTATGTCCTTTAGGCTCCCATTTTTCTTACTACAAATCGCCATGATATAATCACTCGACCTATGGCCCATATGATTTACCGACATAGAGATTTTATTACTTGATTAATTTTCTCCTGTCTAATTTGACCAGTGTGAATTAAATGTTATCACTTAGCTATTGCAAAAAAATCAGTGCAATAAAAAATTGTAAAACAATGTTGTTTCTGATGCCACAACAATCCTTTGTGATTGATTGAATGATTTTGTGATGCCATAAATGCAAAATCACCAGTGGCCTCTTATTCTACTTCAGCTACATTTGTAAGCCTTGATTTCACATGACCACTTGCCAGGTCATTTTGTCTCTTCTACAATCTTTCTTGAAGTGTACAGGCTTGTTACAAGAAAAACATTTCAACTTTGACCTCTTTGATGAGCTTCCAGTATTGTTCTCATTGTTAAATCTGCCTTTTCCTTTGAACTGTGCACTGAATGCACTTTCCATAGTGAGTGAAGCTGATGCTTATTTTGATCTTGCCTCTTCTCTTGTGGAATAAGTATTGATAACTTCTCAAACTTATGTTCTTAGTTCTTCACAATCAGATACAGGGACTCAACAAATTAATCAAGGGATGGTGACAATCTACACATCATCGAACAAAACCATATATTCATTATCCACTAGCTTTTTAATTGCAGGTAATTGATCACTGACATCATTCTGATGTAACAGATATCCAGAGACTGACCCTCCTTCCTGCAACTTAGTAGAAAACTAAAGAATTCAGATCCACCTAGCTTCTAATCCCTTATACTTGTTTTTGAGATTGGTCCATAACACATGCTGCGGTGAAATTTCTTATTTCTAAAACTAATGTGTTTGTAACAAAAAAAGATGCTTATGTTCATGGTTTTCCCATCCCTAGACATGAGCATTGAAATTTACCATTATTTTTTTTCAAATAAAAAGTGTGGCCATGAATAAGCTAGTAAATCTACTTTTCAATAATGTCATCCAGTCTAATTTCTACTTAATTAGTATGCTTTGGTGGCTGTTTCAAAGCATCCCCTTTTTGAAAATATATGTTTTCAAGTTTGTTTTGATTGGAAGAGGGTAAAAGATGTTTAAAATTGTTGATGTTAGATTGCAGAATTGCCAGTCATGTTATCGTCCAAGTTATTACCTGAGAAGGAATTAGAGGAAACAACCAAAAAGGAACAAATCTTAGGCAGATTATCGGGCCTCCCAATTCTAACTCAAGTTGAGAAATTAAAGGTGAATATTTTCTCTACAAAATGTTTGTTAGAATTAACTTCATATATTGTTTTCCAATAGTGTACACTAAGATATTTGAACTTACTTTGGTTCAGAGTAGAATAGACATGATTGGTGCAGCTTGCAGTTGTGCTGAAAAAGCTATAAATGATTCTCGCGAAGTCTATGCATTGGGAACTCGCCATACTCCTGGAATCATACCTCCAATGGACAAGGTTCAGGTTTAAAAAATTGAAGAGCAGGAGAAACTTTTGCGAGCAGCTGCAAATCTTGGTGAAGGTGAGGATTGGTTTCAAATGAGATCATCTATTTCTTTGCTTACAATGAGATTTAAGAAACAAATAATTTTTACAATTATGTATTTCATTATCTACTTAGTATTCTTGAGTTCCAAATTGTTACTTGTCCCTGATCAGAAAGAAGAACTTTGATTCTCGTTTTTCTTGAAAACTGTTAGCTTTCGGGCATACTCTGAAAGTGATTACACCATGCATGGGGGTGCTCCATGCGATAGGGGGTGCATGAATGACCCTTGGCTGTGTCGTGATGGACATACACATGGGAAGTGACTTTCTCATTGATTGCTTGACCTTGTATGGATGCTTATGTGGCATTCTTCATTGGAACCTTGGTGTAGCAGAAGTGCATAAACTTGGTTTGATAAAAATATCAATGTTTAAATAAATAATTGTTTCATAAGTGAATAATGAAATACAATGAAGAATGGCCTTGCATTTATAGGTCTTGAGGGAAATGGAAAGTATAAAAGACCGTTCACAACCAAATTGCAAAAGAGCTGCTATCATCCATGTTGTCTGGTCGTTTGAAACCCTTAACTATTTTTCTGCTTCTAAAAGAAATTTCAAGGTTCGTCATATTCTCTCTAACTCTTCATTTTTACAACTGTTATAAAAGTGCCCTGATCAAGTGAACTAGGAGATATCCCAGGGAGATTAGTTCCTGCATAAATTTTCCTAATTAATGACACTTTATCAGGTATTAAATTTTAATTAAGGACCAGAAATCACTTAGACCTTGATCATCACAAATTTATGTTGGCATATTCATCTAGCACAATTTACATATCTTCTTGATCATTTGCCTATGCTCGAATTCATGCTTAACTCTATATAGTATCTGACACTAGCTGAAACGAGCTCCCAATAGGTCTACTATACTTAGGTACCTCCATTCCTAAATAATCGTACTAAGTTGACATCTCTGGGGCATGTGAATGATGGACAACAACAGTTAGGTTTTACTTCCTTTTCCCTTTCACGTGGCTCTTCCTCTCACAACGACCTCTTCAAAAGAGGCAGCTCCTTTTATTTAACTGTAGGTGGCTCTTGTATTCTTATGGGGATGAGACAAAAAATGATTATGCAGTACACACAACGTCCTCAATATGAGTGCTCTAGTTCAATATGGTTTCACAACAACCTATAAGAGATTGCATACATTAGTTTGAATAATATATTGCATATTGTCTTTCCTAATTAGCAACAGAATCTACTAATAACTTAGCATCCATTGTCTACCAACTTGGCATAGATTGTATATCAACTTAACATCCAATGAACGATATGTTAAACAAAGAATAACAAATACAACCTATATAAAGCATACTCATTACCTGTCGTTTGAATCAGAAAATTGAAACAAATGGATGATGCCATTCAAACTAATGTCTAGAGGATGCATAGAAAACAAATTCTATAAAATTAACTAATGCTGGAGCTTGGGAGCCATACCTTCAATACCTCAAGATGAAGCATGACGCATGCTTCAGAATTTCAGCAATGGTGGCAACTCTAAAACTTTGAAAAAAATAGAGGTATTCATTGATAAATAAATAATACATACAACTAAAGAAATATACAATACATAGAAAAATTATTTAACATCTCCAATCCCTAGAGACTTTCTATCCTTTTTAGTACCAAGATTACTAGCCAATACATTATCGGAGATCTTTGTTGAGTTGCTAACCAATGTATACCTTTCCAAGTTATTTGAGAAAAGCACCAACATTTTGAACCACTCTTTTTTCTGAATACTTTTGAATTGGATAAAGGCTGGTAGATATAAATTATCCAAAGGATAATAATCATGACCTTTGAATTTAAAACTAAATTACAAAGGTTGGATCATGCATTTTGTAAGTAGAGAAACATGTATAGAAAATATCTCAACGTTAAAAAATACTCCATCCATTTTTAGATTAATTTCATCTTCTAGAATTTTTTATGTTAGGGTCTACTTGATAGAACACAATCTCTACCTCATCATTAACATAATGATCTTGTGACATGCTCTTCACCAAAGGTTCCACCAAGTGCCATGGAAGAGGACTTGAATAATTGGGTTCTTGATTATACTTTCCAAGCATAGGTTTTATTACCTCAGTGTGTGCATCAGATGGATAAATTAGAATTCCCAGTAGACTAATACAACACTAGAAAGAACAGTAAAATGTTAGGACACCACCATTCAGAACGGACCAACTCTAACTATAAGGCAAGGCTGCGCAAAAGTTTTGAGGAGGTTTTCGTTGTGATGATGAAATCTTGGCTTGGGTAGGGTTTTCATCGGCACTGGCCATTTCTTGCGAGTCATAGTAGTTTTGAGTCACGACATGTCTAAAAGAACTTGAAGCCCCGTTTCTTTGGTATTGAAGCGTTACTATTTCGGTTCACTTGGGGTTTGTTGTCTAAATCGTATGCCGCTTAAATGATTGGGGAGGCAAAACACCTTTCTTTAGCAGAATTACTTCAATCTGGTGAAGCATAAGTATACCATGAAGAAGAAACTTGATACTCGGTTTCCTGCAGTATGTGAACTCTTTTTTTATTCTTCCTTTTTTTTCCCCCCCTCGAAGACGTGCTGTAAATCGATATTTAGGTTTTCACTTTCAATTAATGTTCCTATCGACATAAATAATTTTACTCTAGAAACTATAGTCAAATGCTTTATTTTTCGCGTATTCATGTCACTATGTTTGTCAACACTTAATATTCCCTTGGACCATGGATTGATCTAGTTAGGGTTGGTTACATCGGGTCGCTACAAATAGCTTATTTCATAAAAATAGCTGAGTTTTTTTTTAAATTTTCACAGTCATGTTCACAAATGGATTAGCTATGCATGCTATTGGCAGGGATCTTTGAGGTAGGTCTGTTACAGTGGTTTCTGGGTTTCCTTCTCGTTACGCTTTTGTAGGCTTGTAACTAACAAAAGGTATACCTAGCTTAGTTTTAGTGAACTGTAGGGTAATGGTTGTACCTATTGTTTATTGATGGCCTCTAGTTAAATTCTTGGTCTTGGGCCAATTTCATGATAAGTATACATTTTCCACGCATAAACCTTTTTTGCAATCAAGATTCAAAGTTTACAATTCATGTTATTCTTGGACTTTCAAATCAATTTTGATGGATTACTGCTAAGTTGTTTTTTCGTATGTAGACATATTACTTTTTGAGTGCTGACATATAATTTTTCTATCTTGAGTTCAATATTGTTATTTCTTAACAAGTTTCTTCTTGGGTCTTTATCTCTGCAGTCAGATTTCACTATAGTTTGTTTTTGGTACAACTATCTTGTATGGACATCTTCGATCGGTTTGATAGTTTGATTGGAATTAAGAGTTACCATTATAGCATTCAATGTAAGCTATGCCTACATATCGTCAGTAGATCTGTCCAGAATTAGTTGTTAGTTAGATTACCATTAAGAGCTATGATTATAACATTTATTGTAAGCCAGGATCTAATGCCATCAGAACATCTATACAGACTTGTTTTTTTGAATCAGCTTAGGAAATATTTTTCTAAGAATGAACCTCTGTAATTTGCATCATGGGAGCAGTCATCTCACTTCAATAGACTATTATGAGTGTATAGACCTTAATACAATTTGTAGGAGATGATTTTTATGGGTACTTAGTATCCATGAGTGAATTTAACTTAAGCTTGAAAAGACTAGCTTGGATTTTCGTCTGTTTCAAATTAGCCAGACTCACCTCAGAAAATGAATCTGAGATGCCTAAGATAAGTATGAATCAGACTCACAATAACTCTCCAAAACCTCACAAATAAAAATATTAAAAAAATACACAGTTTCGTTCAAAAATTTTCTCGATTTTTTTTTAAGTTCTCCAGATCCACATCCAAATTCCTAAAACTCCTGTATCTGGTCTGAATTGACACACAAGTTTTTGCACCAGTGAGATTTTAATGGGTCAAATATGGCTCGTCTGAGTCATAATAGGAAGGTCCTGCTTCACTGGTCTGTTAGGAGAATTTTCTATGGTAATCCCTAATCTAAGAAAGTTTGATTAAATGCCGGCTTGTAAAAGTTAAAAGTATCTCAAGGCCTACTTAACAAATAGTTTTCCATGTGAAATAAATCAATCTAGCATAGCCTTTGTTATTGTGATTCATTGGCCACAACAGTAAGTGCTATGTGGCTTTACATTATATGGTTGGCTGAATTTAATCTCCTTAAAGCTTGTTGTTGCAATTTATTAGCGATAAGATTAAGTGTGATTCTAAAACATATAATTTACCTCTCTGTATAGTGGGAAATATTCACCCACAATATATGGATTTTCATTTTACCATTTTTACTGATATTTTAAAGATGTTCTTGCTGATCTGTTGTTTCATAGCACTGAAGACCAAGTTTAAAATGTTCAAAAAATCTGTTGACAATTATTAAGGAGTATATATCCTTCAATTTATAAGAAATGAATTTCAAACAAAACACCTATTATCACAGATTAATAGGTCAGTAAACAACATTGATATTAATATGATGTTTCCAGATAATATTATGTTTTTAAGATTGGTAGATTGTATGTGTCATGCGATTAATAATTGCGATTAATAATAGAATGTTGTTTTCTGATTTATCAACTTTTTTGTTTTCTCTGCAGTCCTGGATTAAAAAGATAATGCACGCTGATGAGGACATTGGCAAGATTGCACAAGAAGTGCCTCTCTTAGTATGTGAGTACAAGATGCAACATATGCTTATTTATCAAATTCTTACTATCACCTTTAGCTATTTAGCATCTTTACTAGAGTTATATGATTAATTTGTAGCTTGTGGATGATTTGGTAATCTGTCTATACTCTAAAGCATCTCTCTATAAACAGTTTTAAGAACCCAAAATTTCAATTTTGTAAAACAACTTTTCAAGTATTGTAAATTCACTTTGCAGTCGATTTGTCAATTGCAACCAACCAAATGTAGGATC
>LPNX010053354.1:346088-384489 GCA_001517045.1 Pseudotsuga menziesii
CAGTCTTCTAAAACTCTTTATTGCTTGAAAAAATTAACCATAATTGAAATATATCTTAAGCATAACTGAAGTGTTTTGTATTATACCTACAATGAGTCTTAGAAGGTAACCTAGGCATATTGAGAAGACATGATGCATTTAATAAAAAAATTGATCTAAATTTAAATGGCAAAACATTTTTCATAGAAGTTCAACATCACAAATGTCTGATCTATAAAGTATGTAGGTTTTTTAGGAGTTTTTTGGAAGGTTGGGCTTGTCTCACTAAGTTTTCTTTGGGCTAAAACAAAATGGTTTATATTTGCATCTATGTTGCACTGGGGCTGGTGATGGTCTCAACCCAGGGTTGGCCCTTTGTCAGTGTTGAGGATGGCAAGAGGGTAGGGGATGTTTGTTTTCCATGGGGATGTTCACCTATCAACTGAGCATTTCCTAGAAAAAAGGATATTTGGGGGTCTCTCCATTGTCACCTGGCATGGCCATCCAGAGTCCATACATCCGTCTATCGTCACAAGGATGTTTTGGCTTTTCCCGTGTGCCTCTTAGCTACCTGACAACCTAACTAATAAAAAACTGCAGTTCCTTATATGTTGGAAACCCATGCTGATTTTGTTTAACTAAACTTTCTCCACGTCTTTGTAAAGTATATTTCTATTTCCATAAATATTTTTAACTATTTATACAATAATGGTTCAGGTAAAAGGAATAAAAAAGAGGAAGAATATAGAGCTTGAAGGAAATTGCATGAATTTTGTTACATGGCTTCATTATGCATCATTTATTTTGGGCTTCAGTATGCATCATTTATTTTGTCTCTCACATACTTAATAACCATATAATAATGTACTAATAATTTATTACCACTGTACAGGGCTTTAGCATGCCTCATTTACTGTCTATCCAACAATTACATTGTTTTATGCTTTTACATATTCAATTTCCAATAACATTTCAATTTCTTTTAATATAAATTTGGCTGCCCCCATGACCCCAAATTGGGGGGTACTTCCTATCCATCTCCCAAAGTCATGCATCAACATATACTATAACATAATATATTTCAAAATTTTGACCAAAACAGGGCCTTTAAAAACAACTAAATTAGTAAGCAAAAAGTAAGAGATAGGTGACCAAACAAAATGACCAAAACTCGTATATAAAATTACTAAAAATGACTAAATTAGTGACTAAAATGCGAGAGATGCAAAACTAGGAATTAAAAAGGATGCAACATGTGGCGCTAATGATGAAGCCAAACATGGCGTTGATATGGTAGAAAAATAAGACGTTACTTTGGATTCAAAACATGGCACTACATAGGAAGAAAAATATGGTGCAACAATAGAAGAAATATTTGGCGTCATTTTGGTAGAAAAACCCGATGTAAAAAAGGAAGCAAAAATTGTTGCAAATTTGGAAGCAAAAATTAGTACATATTTGGAAGTAAAACATGGTGCAAAATGAGATGCTAAAGTGGTAGCAAAAACGCATGCAATATTGGATGATAATTTGGATGCTAAAATGGTGCTATTAAGGATGCAAATATGGTGCTAACGGGGATGTCATTTAAGAAGCAAAAGCGAACACTCGCTAGGAAGAAAACTAGGACGTTATTTAGGAAGAAAACCTCGACATTGTTTAGGAAGAAAATTTGGACGCTATTTTGGAAGCAAACCTCGACGTTGCTTAGGAAGCAAAGTTGGACGCTATTCTGGAAGCAAAAAAAGAGATGCTATTTTGTATGTCATAAAAGGATGCTATTTAGGAAGCAAAAAAAGATTTTTTTGAGACGCTTTAAGATTTGTCCATGGGGACGCTAAATGGGATGCTAATTCCAGGATTTTTTATTTAGCATCCCATTTAGCGTCTAGTTTGACCACTCAATGTAAAAAAAATTACACTAAATGGGACACTAATTCCAAGATTTGTTGTAGTTTGACCAGAAGCAATTAATTTATCTTGATTGTTTATCAAACTTTTACAAAAATATTCAAAATTTGGATTCATAGTTCCTTTAGACATTTCAATAGCTCTATTCCTAGTATAGATGAACATATCAAAACATGAAGGTAACTTTTGTTCAATAAGAATAATAAGAGCATTATAATTCTTCTTATAATATTTACCACAATTATTTAACTTTTCATTATAGGTTTTAATTTTAGCAAGAAATGGTTGTTCTATCAAAATATTTAGGGTCTAACTCATGGATTATTTTAAAGATAGTAAGCAAAAACATCATCACTTTTATCAAATAAAAAAATGAGGGCTTTACATATATACCTCAAAGGGGTTATCCTCAACCTCAACATTTAGCAGTAGAATATCCAAAACTACTTGTCCAATGATTCCTCTTTCTTGATCACGTCGATCTTCCCATATCGTCATGTCTTTTGCATTGGTTGGTTTTATTTGATCACCTTTAACTACTATCGATAAGTTCTTACTCATGAGAACATCAATCATCTTTCTCTTTCAAGAGAGACAGTTAGATCCAACTAATGCATGAATAAAGACAACTTTTGAATTCATAGTGTGACAAAAGAATGAAACCTTAATGCAAAAAAATTAACTTGTCGCAAACAGAGGAAAAATGATAAAAACTAGAAATTTCTCTCCAATACTGAAGCCAAACAACAACTAATAGAGGAATATGTGGACCTACAACAATGATAGAGATCAAAGAATCAGATTCGATGAAATTTTTGCTAAAACAAATGCACACACACTTTATGTACAGAACATGCATGAACATGCACTTCCTCAAACCAAAAGGTGCATTTTTGACTTAAACTATCTGAAACCTATCAGAAAATCAAAAAGTTGTAAACCGATTGTCATCCCATGTGAAAACCTACAACAAAATACAACCAGAGATGAAAACAAACTAGATCTACTGCAAAAACTATATATATATATATATATATATTCTTGATAGCAAGTTAGTATTTAAGGCATTTCAACTCATGTCTACAAGAAAAAATTGAAAAAAATATGAAAAATAAATGGTGAGGGTTTTAGGGTTTGAAAAAAATATCTCAAACTTGTAGAAAATGTCAATATCTAGAGAATAACCATAAGGGTTTGGTATATCGAATGATAAATCTACAAAATATGGAGTTCCCTTGAAGAAAATGTTGTATGTAAAAATAATTTAACAAAAAATTATCGAAGAAGGTAGGGCATAGAAACTAGATCTAATACCATGTTAGTATATTGATAATATGCATGAACATACAAAAATATGTTTCTAACTTGCAAAGAAAGAATATACTAGTCTAGCCTTCGATCCATACAAGTAACAATAATCATGTAATAAATAGGAGACAAGAGAAAAAAACGATACACCAGATATATGTGGTAATACCACAAAATTTGGAGAAACATCTATGGGAAGGTATTGTCCTCTTTATTCTATAAAAATATATAACTTTACTCTTGATCTCCACTCCAAATATGCTTCAAATATTTTCTACAACATAAAAATATTATTCTCAACATATGCCCAAAGGATCCCCTTCACCTCTATTATATACCAAGAGGTATGGAATAATTACATCCTAAAATATATGTGGGATAAATGATTTTCTGCCTCTTTATATATTGAATGGGAATAGGAGAATATTTCTCCATGATGCATGCGGGATAACTCCTTTTACATAATATTATAATTATTTATACCTTCAAATGCTAGCTAAAACATCGTACTAGAAATCATTACACATATAATATTAAAAGTACACATTACAACAATTATTTATCCATTCGATATACAAAACACAACTACAAGCTCCTATTCCCATCACAACGAATGCTAAGAACTAATCCAAGACAATCTATCCTAGCAACAATAGTGTCGACCCAAATAAATATCTTCTTAAAAAAACCTATTATAACTTTAGACCTACCTAAACACATACAAATTGCTAACTAGTTTGACTTAAAATCGAGAGAACAAATAGTCACAATCCTTTAAAAGTAAAGGGTTGTTGCTCTACAAATCCACTTGTTGATATATAAATGTAATAACCCTGAATTGTTGTTAAAATGGCGTCAACCGCTACTTCAAAAAAATTTGTTCTTCGCCGTCAAAAAAATCAAATACAAACTAAGAGGCCCTTAGTTTACTAAACTGATAGGATATTTAGAAAAGAGAAAAGTCAAATTCCCAAATAATGAAAAAAAAAGCTATCAATGGGTGAAGGTCTTTTGATTGATTATAAAACAATTTCATGGTATTTTGATTGATCATAAAACAATTTCATGGTATTTTGATTGATCATAAAACAATTTCAAAGATAGATAGAGTGTAAAATATTCTGATTTAAATACTTGTTCACTACATAGACTAATCATTATTGTGTGTATATGGAATTATAAACAAGGAAAATTTTAATAATTTTCCCTAAATTTCTATGTATAATAAATGGGTGAATCCCCATAATATATATGAAAATATGAAGACTATTTTATCAAAGTTATATTATGTATATATATATATATATATGGAAAATATCTCATTGAATTATATAATATTGTGAAATCTTGCCAAACCTTTCACTAAATTATAAAACCTTGTAAAATCTTGGTGAATCTTTCACTAAAATATAAAATCTTGTAAAGTCTTGGGGAATCTTTTACTAAATCATAAAACTTTGTGAAGTTTTGGTGATTTTTTTGATAAATTACAAAATCATATTTACTAATAAGAAAACATATGTAAAAAATACCAAAGAGGAGATAAATCTTAATAAACCATCACATAACAAGCCCTCTTTTGGTGGTAGTTTTGTACCTCACTCTAACTATCACACCACATAGAAATTCACCATGCGCTAGGAATATTCTTGGAAAACAACAATGAAATTTTTCATCACCGCGACAAATTGAATCAATGTTAATACAAGGGCTGAACAACACCTAAATATTCATTAATATATCCATGTTATTACAAGGGCCCACAAAGACCTTATTTATGCACACACCTTACCAAATTTGAGGGTTAAAAACTCTAAATGTGTATTATTTATTTCATTGCACTTAGAACTATTCTAAACAATAAGTTCCACTATATATGGAATGCAAATGTGTGTTCCAAGTTGGTCAACAAATGGTTATTCAACCATATACTATCCAGATTCTTCCAAACCTAATCAAAACCAAACCCCACTATGCATGATATATTTCCATGCCAAATAAAAAATGCAAGTCGCTCAGAATGTGGTGATGGAAAGACTTTGGTTCAAGTATTTAAATCCACGAAACTAAGGATGCAAAACTATGACTGAGCTAGTAGAAGAGTAATGAGGAAAATTTGATTGAATCTAGGGATGTTATAAGCTCTTATAGTAAATATAAACTACTCTTCTCATGTGGACATTAAGAAACCTACAAAACAAGATTCATCCCATAAAATATGGATGAATGTAACTCTGAATTCGATTTCCATGATTTATAGAAGGTGAAAGAGCCCCTAACAACTGCCATTTCTTGAAATAGGGGGTGAATGGGAGCTTCCTAGGGATTTTTGTGGGTGAAAGAGGTTTAAATCGATTTTTAGAGGGGCTATTTTATTTATTTAATTTTGCTCCCATTTTTATATTGAATGGGGCTAACCTTCTATTCATAAAAAATAAATAAATAAAATGTGGGCTAATCATACCTAACAAGTGTTTAGTAAAAAAAATATCCCATTAAAAATTTAAACCCTCTAAATTTATCCCATGGACTAAAATTAGCCCCTAAAAGTTTCCATGATTGTAAATAATATTTAATACTTCATTTAAGTAATTGGATTTCTATATATTTCTTGGAAATTCCTTCCTAAAACAAATGTTATTTTGCATGTTATTATTTAAGCTAAACTTGAAATCATTATTTTTCAGTTTTGTGTATCAAACTATGCTCGCTCTCTCTCGTATCGAGTTGCAAGGTATTTATTGTTGTGTTTTTGTGATTTGTAAGCTATGTATTATTGGTAAATTGTTGTTTTGTATCTATTTAACAATAGATTTAAAACAATGCTTAACATTTTATGAAGTCAAAGTGATAACCTCGTATACTTTATGACGTTCATATAATTTATGACATTGAACAATGATGTGATATAAGAAAGTTTACATTTTGTCGAGTTTGAGGTTGGTTCTCTTAAACATCTCGACTTCTTCAGTCGATGACCATCTGAACAATGATGTGATATAAGAAAGTTTACATTTTGTGATGTGATATAAGAAAGTTTACATTTTGTGTAATGACATTCATATTAAAAAAATGAAATAAGAAATTTTATTAATGAGAGGTAGTGATGTAATGACAAGAATCAAATTATGGATTTAGTATATTCATTTGGATTTAATCCTTTTTCACTTTATATTAGGACTAAAGTTACATGTTGACTCTATTTTCAAGTATATGTTGCTTTACTATATCATTGTTTTAGTAAACTTTATTCTATTTATTATTAGATTTTATTAAAATACGGCTTCTCAATATTTGATATTCATTCAACCTCTCTATAATATACGAGTATGTTGTGTATGTTGTGTATAGTCTCGAGAGAGAAATTGCTTAGTTTCTACCTCCCCATTTCCATATACTTGGCATAACCTTTTCCTTTTAAACTCATTAAAATGTTCCTATCTCCCTATTTCACATCTCAACCTATGGGAGTTGGTGCTTAGTTTTACTATTACATGTTTTTTATTCCATGGTATTTTGCACATCAAGTAGTTTCGTGCTTGGATATCCACATGCCTATTGAAGTTGTCTATACAACACTGTTGTTTTATTTTGGTGTGTTTTCACCATCCTTCTCTATGATATTTGTGTACATAATTTTCGACTCCTTTTCTCTATGGTGTACATTTATCCTTTTATATCCCACTCCTCAAACCATTTTCTACAAAGCAGGTTCTATTTTTTCGTCATTTTAGTTCAGCTTGGTTGATACTAGCTAAAATCCTTTCATCATCCATCACCACCTTTGTATATTGCCTCATATAGATATAACAATATCAATATAACATAACATTATATATATAAACTTTCACTTCTACACATCTACATTAATGTTTCTTTAAATTAGAGATGAAGGTTCTTATTAGTATACCTATTGAAGGTAGTGTATATTGCAATGAGATTGTCATTTACTACCAATTAGTTTCAATCAACCAATTTTATATGTGTATTATAATTAAAGTTTCACAAAAACACTATATTTCAAATTATTTCTAATAGTTTTTCTATAATGTTATTGGAATGATGCATTTTATTTTTTATGATATGATGCATATGTAATCCTTAATAACATAACCGTAACTTCCATACAATTATTTTTTCTAGCCTTTTCTTTAAATTTCATTCCTTTATAATACATTTCATTGATGAATTAAACAAGTACTCATGCTTCTCCTCTCGTGTCTACCAAGAATGCACACATAAGTTAGTATGCATGGACAACGATGCAGACACATTGCCTTCACACTGGCACATAGACTTCACATTATTGGGCCCAAGCTACCACCATCCTCAAATGAATGCTTTTATTTGGGAAGGGAATATAATTAAGTAGTTATCTTTGTAATGTAATATTAAGGACAAAACAAATAAGGCACCAGGTGGAATCCATGAACTAGTCTAATTCCATTGAATACTTATATGTGATTGGTAACAACGAGCTTGAATACTGTGATTTTCACATTAGCTATAAGGAGATACATAAAATAGATGATACAATTAGCTGATGTAGGACTGAACATAGAACATTACTCTCTTATGGATTTCAATATGGTGAAATAGAGAATTATACTCACTTCTTAACTAGAAACATGGCTCAATGAATTTATCAATTAGTTATCCCTTCCTCTATCTCCTATAGATGGATTCTTTTACCTTGGTAATTTGGTTTCTATTACTTAAAATTTCCATAGTCTAATTAGACATATTAAACAATAGAGTGTATAAATAAATACCAAGTTGTGAGAGTAATAAACACTACATAGGTATGGTTCCGATAGATGTTCAGAGTACCAAATAATAGCAAGAATAGTCTAAACTATCTCTATGTCACAACATAAATCTCTAGCAACAATATTTGTCAATAAATGGCTTCTCTCATTCAGAAATAAAAGATTAATTATATTAGAAGCAAAATCAATAAGTGGTCTCTTTTGATAGAAAAAAATAATGCATCTCTCAAAGGGGGAAAAACCTATATTACTCTCCTTCATTACATTTATAATATTTTTTTCATAACTACCTTTTCTTGATTCCCTTGCCATTATGTGGAAACATAGGGTTTTAATTGATAAAGTACAAGTTTCCCTTTTCTTCAAAATTTTCATTTTTCTACCTTTCCTCTCAAATATATTTATGTCATATTCCATTTTTTAATGATATCTTTTAAATAAATAGGAATACTTTAATAAAAAAAATTGCAAAAAAAAATCAATATCATATAATGGCAATCATAATTACACAAGTGATTTTTTTAAATGATGATGATGATGATGGTTAACATCCACTGAGACCAGACTTTGTTCTATCAAAACTAGAGGAACCAATTAATTATTTTGTTTTAAAATTGTATTCCTATGCTCAAATAGCTTGATGAGAAGCATCCCGAGCTCACTATAATTTTGACAAGTTAAAAGGCTAGGAAGTTTGGTATTTCAACAAAGATTATGAAATTGAGATCTAATGTGGGTGTATGCAAGGCACTCTAAGAGGAAGTGATTTTAATCTTTAATGTTCCTATTCTCACAGTGAGTGCATTTCCTTTTGATATTTTCAAGCTACATGTTCTTGGTTCTGAGTTTGATGTTGTGAGTATGTTCTTTGTCACAATTTCAAATCACCTTGATAATTTAATGTATGATGTATTTTATATTTATTCTCTCCCGCCATCCTCTACATAATAGACTCTCATTCAATCTATACTATTCATTTTATAATAATAACAATGTATCACATCATAAAATAATAACAATAACAACAACAACAACAAGTTGGAAGAAAAATAAAAAAGTATTCACCATTACAATACTATGATTAAATTAGCATACATTAATGAACATATGCACCTTGGTGATACAAGGGATGTTAACCCCAACTCTAGTTAAGTTTCGTACATGCAAACCATCAACTTGAAGCATTGAACTTGCAAGTTAAAAAAAAATTTACTTGATTGGAAATCCAAATAATTTGGGTTTGAGCCATCGAAATAAATCAAATTCAATATCCTTCATTTCATTAATTGTTGATATGCATTAGTGGTTTGATTTGATTTTTGACACTAGTGCATCAACGAATTTTGTGAGATGGTGTTGGCACAACTTTTCAAATATTACCAATGAATTTATGGTGGAACATCGATATTGTATCAACATTTTGTAAGAAGTTTCATTGGTGTCATTCCTTGAATTACCATGGTGGATGTAAATTGAAATAAAACCATTGAAAATGGTATAAACATCAACACTTTAAATGGGTTTTGTATTGGTGAATTTACTTATGATTGGTCATGGTCATCAACAAATTTATTTAGGTTTTCATTGGTGATGGTCCGAGAATTATTCTCACATATTGACACTTTAAATTAAGTTAACATGGGCAACAGTCTAATAATTACCATAATTGATGCTATTGATATCGATGATTTTTTAAGTTTTCAGTCGACAAAATTAATCGAATGTCATATGCAAATTTCGTAGGTAGACCAACAAAACCGTGTCTCAAAAATCAATGTTTTAAAATGTATTTTATTTTGTAATTAGCATAACTTTTGATTGGAAGGGCTGATTTAGGTGATTCAAAATCTTTTGGAAAGATAAAACAATGAATAACATGTTGGAAAAACCATTCTATTCATTATTTATCTTATTTTTAATATATTTAAGATTAAAAATTGATGGTTTTGTTTGAGCCTCAATTATGAAAAATGACAGAAATGAAAATAGTTATGTTTGAACTTTAGTGGAGATGACGATAAGGATTAAATTAATCGCTTGGAATGGTTGAGGAGGATAAGGAAAAATGTAAAGACTCCTTATGGGGAAAGTTTGATATTTTATGGTGAATCTAGGGAATGGTGGATGAGTATTGATAAAAAAATACGAAGACAAAATTCCACACAAGAAGTATATGACAGGGAAAATTTTAAGGATTTATGTTTTTTTTAAGTGTAGAAACCTTGGTAAATCTTACTAATTCTTAAATTTCTAATAATAAAATGTTGGGAAATATTTTTATAAAAGGATTCAAATTTCTAAGGGTTTTATATAGATTATGAACAATTTTGGAGATTTTTAGAGTAAATGTTTTGTATCCCATAGAATTTGGACAAATCAATTTTAAAAAAAATGGAATTGGCAAATATTTTTGTGGAAAAAGGTTAAAAATCAGCCAATTGACTAAATTTTGCCCCTAGAATTTTCCCTAGTATATGAAGAACTCTTCTCAGAAAAGTGAATCAAGGATTCAAAATGGAAGAGATGAATAAATTCAAGATGAATTGAATTAAGTGAAAGAGGAAATCAAAACAAAGGTGAGGAGTTGTCAAAGATACAATCCTTTAATGAATCACTTAGTAAATAGGTTTATAAATTGAAAATGGAAAATAATGGGAAAGGAAAATAGGAAAATGATGAGTAAGGGGAAAAATTGAAAAGGAAGGATGAAGAAACATGCAAATTAAGAAATCATAATAAAAATTTACTGGATGAGGTCAAGAGAACAAAAGAAGCATGGTCAAATTAAAGAGTAAACAAGGATCTTAGATGAAGAGGCTGCCAAAAGAATTGAAGAGGGAAATTGCAAGAAGGTTGAAGAAGCTCTAAATACATATCATGTAAAAGAAAAAATTCAATAAAGAATTGAATAAGGACATCATAAATTGGTAAATAGAATAACGCTGCAACTTCGAAAGGATAATGAAGACAAGATTCTATAAGGATGCCAGAAAATACTTGAAGAAGTTGAACTCTAGCTTGAAGATGTACATTTCAAATATGATGGTATTATCTCAATGGTAAGAGTGATCAAAGACCAAGCACACAGAATGAGAGCCCCATTAACTCTAAAAGTAAGACTAATGATATGGGTGTGCAGAAGGAAGTGAAACCATCATCTGGGAAACCATATTGACATCTCGATTAGAAAGAAATACTCCAATAAATATAAGAAGATGTACAATGGCACTATCAAAGAATAATATGGAAAAAACAACAATATTCATGGAATATGGGATCATAAAACTATGATTCAATAATATATTATCAGAGACAAAAATTACAACATACTAGAGAACTAACAATCATAACACATGTTTTCAAAATTATTCAAGAACCAACTATCAAGGATTGATACCGAAAATAATCAAATTTGGATGGATGGATCATTATCAATGTAAAGAAGAAATTAATAATATAACAAAATCTTATTAAATGGTTTCATCACATGTAAAACCATTAACTGCAAAGCTTTAAGTGATCTGGGTGCCCATGTACACGACAGGACAACAGTTCGACTGAATGAATCGAGTATTGTTATGGAAGAAACATATTAATAATAGAAAAAACAAGAAATACACTACACACAAAAACATACACACATACACAGACAATATGCAAGAGTTCGGACCAATCTCTATTATTTCATTATTGCTCCATTACTTACTTGCTTGTATATTACAATAATGCACTTGCTTAAATAGAGTGCTAAGAACACTTGGGTTGTCTTACTGTTACATTTAGTTACAAGAGAAGTTGGAACGGTCCAGAAGTTCCATTGCTATAGACGATTGGAAGACAAAGAGACAATCTTTCAAAGTCGTGTAGATCACCGGTGTCGATGATGCTTGTTGATGATCGAAGTCAACATTGAAACTATTGAGTTCATGTCGAGGTGAATACTTTTTGAAGTCGAATTTGAACCTGTCGAAGTTGATGAATAATGCCAAATGCTGGATCGATCATACCTCCTTCCTTAAGAAACCATGGTCCCAATTGTTTGCTCGTATAGATGAGGAAACTTGTTGGTTATTTTAGTAGCAGAGTACCCTTTTCCTTGTGCTTGGATTTGTCCATATTTAGCCACTTGAAACAAGGGAATTATGTTCATCCTTGTATGATGTATTCGTCGTCCCATAGTGGTTTCTTGAGAAAGAGGCTCTTGAACATCTGGATGGATGTCTTTGAATTCTGTTGTATGCAAGTCATTCTGTTCCAAAATTGGTACATGGTATGGTCAAAGTATATCCACATTAAATAATGGATGCAGAGCCAAGCATGAAGGAATGCCAAGCTAGAAATCATTTTCTCCAATATTCTTAAGAATAGTCTACGAACCATATCACAAAGGCTTCAGCTTCCTGTATGGACCAATGAAGCGTTCCTTATTGAGATGAAACCATACCTAATCCCCAATTTGAAATGAATGAGGGATATGATGCTTGTCATTTCAATCCTTAGCTTTCACATTAGCTTGTTGTAACATTTCATGTTCTTGTTTCTGGATATTGCAGATTTGATCTCGAAACTTCAATTCTTTTTCAACTTCTCGTCGGTCATAGTTGGTGTTGTTCGAATGCATGGATGAACTAATCAAGTCCATGGGCGTTGAGGGTTGAAATCCATAACAGATATCAAATGGACTCTTTCCCATAGAGCTATGCTTAGCATGATTCTAACTGTGTTGTATATATGGGATACTTTCATCCCATGTCAGATGATGCTTGTGATTGTACATGTGGAGCAGTTGTACAACTTTTGTCTATCCGTCTGTATGGGGATTGAAAGTTGTTGATAAGGAGAGTCTTGTGTTGAGCTATTTCCAAAGATTCTTCCAAAATACGCTGACAAATATGGCATCTCTGTTGGAAATCATGGTTGTTGGTAAGCCATAATGTTTCTAGACATGTTCGAAGAAGAGCTGCCTAGTCTGCTACGTTGTCGTAGTATTCTTGCATGGAATGAGAATGGCCATATTGGAAAATACATCGGCTACTACTAAGATCACATCATGCTGATATTTAGTAGTAGGATATCTGGTCAAGTAGTCCATAGAAATAGATTCCCATGGTTGATTAGGAACCAAAAAATGTGTGTATAGTCCTTATCATCGATTTGGTGGTTTAGCAATGGCACAAACCATGCATAATTGAATGTACCTGTTGACTTCAAACTTAAGTGAAGGCCAATAGAAATACTTTTGAAGGATGGAAAGGGTCTTTGCTACTCCAAAACATTTTGAATTCTTATTGTAGTGCGTGTCCCAAATGAGCTTTTGTCTATGCTCACTTGTAGGTACACAAAGTTGTCCAATTTTGGATAGCAAGGTATCTTTAAAGGAATAGTTGCTAGTTGTTGGCGGGTCATTTTGAAGCTATCAGTAAATTGCAGAAAAGTTGCAGCCTACGGAATACAATTGAGGCCAAGTAGTGGTGTCATAACCTTGCATACTCATCATTGTAATAAGGAGAGTAATGGGTGGTCGACTCAGAAAATTGGCTATGGAATTGGATTTACCTTTCCAATACTTAATTACCAACTGGAATGTTGCATGTAATTAATCCACTTTAGTTGTTGAGTTGTTTGTAACTTTGACTAGGAGGGGTTGAACTGTAAAGACTTGTGGTCAGTAAGAATAACAGTCTCCTTTCCAAGAATGTAATTTCTGGATTGCTTAATGGCTTGCACAATGGTATACAATTCTTTTTCATATGTTGAATATGTTCTGACGGTATCGTTAAAGGTTTTAGAATGAAAAGTGGATAGGTAACCAGACTAAGTGATCACTGTGCCTAAGGCATAGTCCGATGCATTTGTCTCAATCTAAAAAGGCTGAAGCAAATCAGGTAACACAAGTACTGTTATAGTATATATATTTTGTTTGATCTACTCACAATATTGTTGTTGTGTCTATTTCCATTTGAAGACAATTTTTCCATTTCCCTTAGTCAAATGATTCAAAGGCCAGGCCATGTGATTGAAGCCAAGTATGAATCGTCGATAAAAAAATCTTAGTTCATGACTGTTTTTGAGGAATGGGACAATATTTATGGATTTGTACTTGGTATGGATCGATGTGAATAGCTACGGATTCGATTACATACCCCAAATATTTGATGTTGCTCATCACAAATGAGTATTTGTCCATGTTCAAATAGAGTTAATGTTGTCAAAGAGTGTCAAGGACTTGTCGAAATCGTTGGACATGTTCTTCCCATGATCGACTGAAAATCAAAATATCATCTAGGTAGACAATGAAACACTTGTTGATGAAAGGTCAAATAATTTCATCCATATACCGCATGAACATAGCAGGTGCATTGGTTAAGCTGAAAGGAATGACTAACCATTCAAATAATCCTTCCTTGGTTTTGAAAGCAGTTTTCCATGACATATCAGCGGGCTCAATCAAAATTTGATGATATCCCAATTTGAGGTCGAGCATAGTAAAGAATTTATCGCCTTTTAGACAAATGATTAGTTCGACTATCCTTGGAAGAGGGTATCTATTCTTTACTAAAATATTGTTGATATCCCAGTAGTCGATGTACATGCACTAAGTCTTGTCTTTCTTTGGATCGAGGACGAATGGACTTCCATAAGGAAGGGAGTTGGGTCAGATGTGACCTTTGTTGATAAAATATTGAATCTATTTAAGAATCTCTTCTTTCTTGATAATGGATCTTTTGTAAATAGATGCATTAGATAATGAAGAACCAGGAACAATTTTAATGGAGTGTTTTACTTGGAAATGTAGAGGTACTCCATCTGGATCTTGAAATACGTTATGGTATTCCTCAAGAATATTGTTGATTTGTTGCTTCTGTCAAGAGATGCATTGGTCGGTGAGTCAAGTAGTTATTGAATCCTTCCTGATATGTTGAGTCTTGATCATGATCAATGAGAATCTCTGATCATGGTTGATGAGATTCTTTTTCTGTTTGGAAGATACCATCGCAAGCGTTGGTGTAGGTTGTTTCTTACGTATACCATACGATTGGTTTTGTATTTTGATAATCAGCTTCTGAGGCCGTGACTGATAACTCCCATGCCAATCCCATAAGTAAGGTTTCCCAAACAATATGTTGACTAGGGAAAGTGGTGTCACATCAAATAGTACTTAATCTTAATGAAGTAGGTGAGTTTGCATTGCCAAATGATTCTTAGTTCTTGTACATCCTTCATCCAACCCATATTATAATGATGAGGATGTGGAGTGGTGACAAGACCTAGTTTCTTCATGAAATTTCTTCTGACTGCCACTATCCACAGTCAAATGCAATGGATTGTTTTGAACCCATATCTGTGTATGGAACAGGCGCTCGCGTTCCTCCTCATAGAGGATATTAGAGGCTATTGGAGTAGTCGATGTTGAAGTCAAAATGGTTAATGCTTCTGGTTCAAATTATACCAAGGTTTTTTCGAAAAATTCAGAGGTAGAAAAATTTTCCAAAAAATTATTTCGAGCCTTGCATTTAGACTTATAATTCCATGATGAATTGTGGTAATCACACCATTTATTGGTAGGGGGTTTTTTGCTACGTTCCCTCTTGTCTTTCTGAGGGTGTTTTTTTCTATGGTATTTCTTCTAGGTCATCTAAGAAGGGTGTCTTGACTTGGAGAATTCGGCCAGTGACTTCTTGTTGGATGCTCATCCTACCGGCTTAGTCACAAAGCATGATTTTTATTTGTGTTTGGCTTCAATCTTACTGGCATAGTGGAATGCATCCTCAAGCATACTAACAATCATAAAATCCATCTCTTATTGAATGTATGGGGACAATCCATTGGCATACTTCAAAACAATAAATTTATATTCTTCTTGAATTCCAAGTCTCGCCATTAGTTGATAGAAGTCGTCGGTGTAACTTTGCATGGATAGGTCTTTCCATTTCCTTAGTTGTTTCCACTTATTATAATACTATTATATGTACTTGGGCAGGTAGAACTCCTTTCGAATGTACTCGATATTTTTTTCCCGTGTATCTATGGGGTCTCCATCTTTCTCCATATTTGTCAATGGGTTCTCCCACCAATAGTGCGCAGAGGACAACATCTTTAAGGATGCAATGGTGATATTTTCAGCTTCTAAGAGTTTATTCATAGAGTAATAAGATTCCAATTATTGTACCTAAATGTGTATGGGTTCCATGTCAATATTTCCTTATATATTTTGTATGCCCAATTTAATTTTCACTTTTAATGGACTGATTTTATCAAAGTTGGATCTTGTCAAGAATCCTCCTGATGTCGAGGCGAATTATGTGATAATATAATTAAACTGGGTGAACATTTTGGTTGATTGTCGAGCCAGTGCTTTCTCTATGAGTTGCTATGTCTCGTCAGTTACATGTCTATTTCCTATTTCTCTGACCATCTTCGGTCTAGTGGTGCGAGTAGATAGATACTCTGAGTTGAAGGTAGTGTCTTATTGGATTGTTGAGTTTGCAAGAATGTTTCAACATGAATAAGTCATATAACCTTTATAGAAGTGTTTACACATGACTTAAGCACAAACAAGCTTTGATACCAATGATCCAGGTGCCTAGGTGCACGATGGGGACAACAGTTCGACTAAATGAATCGAGTAATATTATGGAAGAATCATATTAATAATAGGTAGAGAAGGAAATACACTACACACATACACAGACAATATGCAATAATTCGAACCAATATCTGTTATTTCATTATTGCTACATTACTTACTTACTTGCTTGTATATTACAATAATGTACATGCTTAAATAGAGTGCTAAGAATGCTTGGGTTGTCTTCCTATTATGTTCAGTTATAAGATAAGTTGGAACGGTCCAAAATTTCAAGCGTTATAGACGACTGGAAGACAGAGATACAATCTATCAAATTCATGTCGATCGTTGGTGTCGACGGTGCTTGTCGATGATTGAAATCGACATTGAACCTGTCGAGGTCATGTCGAGCTAACTACTTGTCGAACTCAAAGTTGAACCTGTCAAAGTCAACAAATAATGCCAACTGTTATGTGGATTATTGAGGATAAGTCTTTTAAAAGGAGGTTACTATGGTATGTTCCAAGGGGGGGATATATGGGGTTAAATGTATATGATATGACTCCAATGGGTGAATATATGGAGTTAAATGCATATGATATGACCACACGTGGGGCATATATGGAGCTAAATGTATATGTAAAAATTTAATGTATATATAATAGTGGTCATCCTCATGAAGGGGCCTCCTATGCAATGAGTGAATAATGGTCATTGTTGAGGAAACAGGTGAATGATTATATGAATGTCTTGGGGTAATTAGAGAAGGATATCATGTTCTATAAAGAGCTATTATGTAAATTATCTTTCTGATCGATATTGAATTTGTGCTCCAAATTTACATATATGTCCATGGCTTGTACTTAGTTTATCTTATTATATCTTGAGGGTTTGGTTCATCACACTATCCTTTTCATTGTGAAGAGAATAGAGATAAATTTCCAAGGAGTTGTTTCAAGAAGCCCATTTTCAATGTAGTCTTCAAGCTGCTCAAAATACATGAAGTACAACTTTCTTCATTGATGGGGAATCAAATTGTAAACTTCCACATTTTTCATGGTTGTAGAAGTCGGAATCAAATTCCAAGAGTAAAAATGTATAGGTAGGTTGTCTCATAAGTTAAAGTGTTATTTTTATTCATAGAAAAATCCACAAAATAATTTTATAATGAAAATCAGAGCTCCTTTTAAAGAATTGCTTTGCCCAAATTGAATTCCTACATATTGCCTTAAATATTTGTTGATTTTTCTTCTAAGAGGCTAACTAATATTGAATTAAAGCATCACCATATGAGAAATTTTAATCCATAAAAGATGGCAATTGTCATGTGGGACATCTAAGACTAAAATCTTAGTGATCCTATCAATTCTTTCTGAAGTATATTTCTAATTCAACGAAAAACAAATGATATTGTCAATATTATTATATGATGCTATTCATACTCTTACATGGGTAAACAATAATTAAACCAAAGTGCTAAAATGGAAAATTTAAGATGTGCATAGTAAAATAAATACAAGAAAGAGAAAGTATGTGACAAAAATAATGCAGTTGAAGCACAATTTCATTTTAAAACCATAAAGGAAAACATGCATCAAGAAATTTTAACCCAAGTCACCAGTATTAAATATTCAATTGAAACAAAAAGAATGAAGACTTGAAAAACAACACTCACACTAAAATTTTTTATTTTAAATTTTTAAAAAGGGGGTCACTAAGTCAATTACCTTTGGGAATGTTGATGCCTTAATAAATGTCGACAAACTAGGAAAATACATGAATCTCTACAATGCATCGTCAATTTTCCAAGATAAATGAGAAGGAAACTTAGCCTTTTTGAGATAGATACCTTACTCCTCATTAGTGGGTCCCATAAAAATTGTACTTAGTAATGAGATCCTATACTAACTTGTTTCCAAAAACACAACAACTTCCCAAATTGAAATAAAGGGAAAAGTGATCGAGGTTGTTCTTTAAAGCACAATTTGAGTTCTAGGTTGAAGTTAAGCCATGATCACATAATTTCTTTAGATCAAGGGTTTTATAATTTTTCTCTAGGAAATATTCTCTAATTGTCCTTATGTTTATATGCTTCCTGCAAGTGTCCAAAACCCAAATGGAGTCACCTTTCATCACATATGTTTCTTTTCCACCAATGAACATCCATATCCTTAGTGGAGATATCTACACTTCTCAAAATTATATGAAATTCCTTTATCATACCATCTTGTTATTTTTTTCTTTAGCAATTAGAGGATGATGGAAATAGTATATCTTTAAAGGAAGTGAGGCTGATACTTGTTTCTAGGAATCGATTGGTCATGCCCACGTATTAAAGATGTTCCTCTTTAATGTTTTAACTCTGGATTTCTAACTCCTTTCCATAAGGATTAGTTGATATTAATGTAAGTGCACAAAACCATTTAACCAATCAATTTATTGACTAACAACTTGAGTCACAAATTCATGGAATTCAATCACTTAGAAATATTTAGGTTCCACCATAGTTTTGAGAAGCTCAAATATCCTTTATAAATTTTCTCTCCTGGCCTTTTCATTTTCCAGTCACAACTGCACAATAATAGAAATTTTCCATGGCATTGAAGAATGCACCATAAGTTAAGAAACTTCGTAAAAAATCAATGTTATTGGATGTAAGGTGGTCAAATAAATATGCACACTCTTCAAGGATTTACAACAATCCAAAAAATCCAAGTCAAAATACGATGATAAAAGCATCATGAAATTCAACAGTATATGTTAGTTCCAGAGTTGAACTAGGTTGAAAGTAGAACAATCCCAGGCATGATGAGGTTCAACTTTTAACAATATTAGAGCTATATCAGTGTGTAAATTGGGATTTAAGTCATTATTTTTGTAATGCTCCGAAAATTTAACAGGTTTGTGCATAAACTTGTGAATAAAAAGGTAAAGGACAGAGTAATTTCATGAAGGCAGACATAACAAATAGGAAATGTAATGAATAGAGATGATGAAAAAAAGCGTTGGAAATTAGGAAGCACCGACGGGTGAATTTTCCAAAGAAATATAATTTTCCAACATATATAGGTATTTTTGAAAGAATTTAGTAATTATTTACACTCTCACATGGCTAACTTCCATATATATAAATTAAAAAAAGGATGTATTAAATATCATCACATAATCAAATCAACTTTGAACTTCTACAACAAAATTTAAAATTTAACCAAAAGAGAGTATCATCGATGCTCAATCAAGATAAAATAACACTACACTTCAACGTATCCACATTCTCATGTATCCTCTCAGAAAAATAATGGAAATAAAGACAAACATAGGAGGAACTATCTGCAAGACTTCATTTCATTAATCTCTGGTCAAAATATTTACATGGAAACACACACATCCGACTCAACAAAATATAAAGAATACTTCTAGTTCTAAAATTGCCATCACTTTTCTCTATGTTGAAACTACATTATATAGTCCTTTGAGGGGTCTAAAATTAGTTTTTTTATGGTTAAACTTGTAACAAAAAGTAATAGTTTAAACAAAATTGTATTTCAATTATTTTCTCTCCTTTTTCCCCTTTTCTTTCCTTAAGAGGGTAATTGTTGTACATGCATTGGTTACTAAGCTAGTGCTGGTGAATATCCAAGTGGAATACCAATTTGGCTCATTCTCTGTAGAATTTATATGTATGGTGTACTTCCAGGATGCAGTTTGTTTCCTGGTGGAATAAATACTAGTGGAGTAGTTTTCCTTGCATACTGTTGTGTCAGAGGTGGTACTTATGTAAATTGTTGAGCTTAAGGAGGATCTTGTTGTGCAGTCTATGGCTATTAAGAAGATGACCCGGTTTCTTTCTCTATGTACTGTGACTTAGGTGGCAGAGCTATCTTATGATATCTAGTGACCAACTTCTATAAAATTGAGCACATAGATCTGTGGACAAACACACAACTCACAAGATAGATCACACAATTTACTCAACAATTGAAGAATGAAACAGTGAAAAAATGGCTTGCAACTATGAATGCTTTCATTAATCAAAAAGTAATTAGATAGTAATTACAATTAAGTACAATGCCTTAAATAGCCACATGAAATTCGAATCCACATGAGGAAGTTCGAATTGATTAGACTCTACTTGACTGTAGGTAACTAAGACCTTGTCTAAATCACTGTCAGAGGACTCAACAGTTAACTGACCTTGTCTAAACCATAACCGGAGTTCATCGGAGTTCTAAAACAAAACTCAAGTGTTACATTTAGTGTTGACTAAGGATAACTGACTGTGGTAGGTGAGAAATGTGCCCCTCCTACATGCAACCATGCAAACCTAGTGCTAATTGAATGTAGAGGACTAGAACTGAATGTAACTAACTCCTAACTTAGCTTGACTAGTCACCAACTCAACTGAACTGACCTTGGTTGGTTTCGGCACTCCCAATGGCTCCTAAATTGTAGGGATTGGTCTAGGAGGCTCCTAAACTGATGCATGCAAGTGCAATCAGTGGAAGTAGGCCTCAATTAGTGTTCCCCACACTTTATTAACTGAAACATGTGCCCCAATTAGGCCAAGTGGACACAATGGTGCTAGTGGCTAAAAATAGACTAGATGGACTCCTGATTTAGACATGACTCCTGATTTAGACATATGACCAAATTGAAGAAGGGAGGATTAACAATCCTAATACCCTCCCTGAATGCTAACTTGGACAATCTGTGGGCCCTGGTAACTAAGACCATAGTTCACCCATCACATCAAGTAAAATAAAGTAATTGCTTAATACAAGGAGCTGGGGAAAAAACCACATGGGAAAAAAGCCCCCCCTCCTCTATCTAAGCAGGTAGAATCAGGTCTCAAGTTTGAAAAACTTGAAAATATGTTGCTGCAATATTCATCTCTGTGAGGTAGTGAAGCAACATGCATGGTGTGTTGTGCACAGGTATTCTGCGGCTTGGCATGTAGACTTCTTCTTCTTCTCCAAAAATGATGATGGAAGGAAGGAGGAATGTAACCTTTCTCTCTTGCTAGATGAAGAGGTGTATGATCATATCCATTCTTTTGAATGTAGTGAGACTGAGCCCTTGCCATATAGCATCTTATAGGGAGTCTATTGCATCTCTCTGAAGGAGGTAAGATTGCATGGCATAGTGCAAGGATCTTTCCTTTCTGAGTGTCAGGTGAGTTTCTAGTCATCTTCTTAGCTTCCATTTTGGAAGTAGGGACTAAATCTAGATCTGAGTCACCATGAATCTCAATCTCATAAACTGATAAATATGGATCTGTAGTACTAGTAGAAGCTACAAAAGAAGTAGATGCAACTATTTTACCTTCCCTTGCAAGTGGCTACTGAGAGTGCACTGGTTCTGAAGGAGGCATGAAATGTGAGAACTCATATGCTTTTGAAGCATGATTTGCAACACCCTTCGCTATGATGTTCTCAGTAGTGATATCTGTAATCTCCACTGAGTTAGGACCAAATATCACTCACTTTGGAGATCCAGTATGGGTCATCTGATAAACAGATAATAGGTTTGAAGCAAGGGAGGGAACAAATAACACATCTTTGAACCTTCCATGTTCAAGCTTGACAGATGCCTTCCTTTTGTTTTGACTGTACTGTTATTTCCCATTTGAATACTAGGACCATCAAAGGACTGAAAAGAAGAGAATGATTCTTTGGATGCAGCCATATGGTTGGAAGCTCCAGAATCAATGAGGAAGACATGTGCTGATGTGCAGCAAGCCTTCAGTGCATGGCCTTTCCTTTGGTATTCTTCATCATCTTCTTCAGAGTCATCCTTCCTTGCACTAGCAGGTGCAAAAATGTTATGTTTCTTCAAAAGAAGAGCCATTTCATCAAGTTTTCTTCTCATATAGGAGCTTTCTGAATGAAAGCCCCTTCCACAGTAAGAGCAGAGGACCTTTCCTTTGCCATCCTTCTTGCTTCTCTTCGAACTTGAAGGCTCCTTTGACTGATCTTTCTTCACAAGAGACTAATCTCTTTGCTTCACTTTGTCATTCGCTACCTTATCTCCTCTTGCAACCAGAGCTTGATCTTTGGAAGATTGAATGATCCCCATTTGGATCAATTAATCATTCTCGGAAGTGAGAGATTGGATGAAGGCATCAAGAGTGGGCATCTTCCAATTTGGAGTAGTGAGCCTTACTGCTTGGAAGGTTGATACAAAGACTGAGTAGTTTGCATTGAGATTTGTGAGAATGGAAAGGATGAGCTGATATTCATCCTTCTCCACTTTGCATTGCTTCAATTAATATATCGGGTTCTTGAACTTTGTGAAGAATTCATTCAGTGATTCAAATTTGGATGGATTAAGAGTGATTAGATCATTTTCTAGCTGATGGACCCTCATCTCATCTTGCTTATCAAATAAGGAGGCAAGCTTGTTCCAAATCTCCTTGGGAGTCTTCAATCCTTGGATGTGGAATCGAATATCTCAAGAAACTGAGGAGAACAAGTGTCCATGCGCATCATTAATCCTGTTCCAGTACTTTTCTTTGTCATGATCTAAAGCTAGCACTGCCTCTGTTTCTTCTATGAGTCTGAAGAGCTGCTTGGTGCAGAGAAGTACCTCCATGTCTTCCTTCCAGTGGTGATAGTCGAAGGGAGTGAGAGGGTCTACTGGATGAACCATTTTGAATGCAGTAAGAAGGACTGAGCTTTTGTAGTAATGAAGTGAGAAGAAAGGGCTGCTTGTAGCTAATGCTGTGAGAGGAGCTGATAACCTGTCACATAATCAAACATACAAAGTAAGGTCGACAGTCTGCACTTTTGGAATTTCCTTCACACCCAGCATAGTTGATCAAGCAAGATTGATCAACAATTTCCTAACTTGGGATATTAAGTGGTAAATTCTCCGCTTCTGGTGCAGTACTGGAAGGAGCAATTTTTCTCAAAAAAAATGATCCACCTGGAGATCTGAGGAGGAGAGGTGCCTTGTCCATCGAGGCTCTGATACCATATAAAATTGATCACATAGATCTGTGGACAAACACACAACTCACAAGATAGATCACACAATTTACTCAGCAATTGAAGAATGAAACAGTGCAAAAATGGCTTGCAACTATGAATGCTTTCATTAATCAAAAAGTAATTAGATAGTAATTACAATGAATTACAATGGCTTAAATAGCCACATGAAATTCGAATCCACATGAGGAAATTTGAATTGATTAGACTCTACTTGACTGTAGGTAACTAAGACCTTGTCTAAATCACTGTCAGAGGACTCAATAGTTAACTAACCTTGTCTAAACCATAACCAGAGTTCATCGGAGTTCTAAAACACAACTCAAGTGTTACATTTAGTCTTGACTAAGGCTAACTGAATGTGGTAGGTGATAAATGTGCCCCTCCTGCATGCAACCATGCAAACCTAGCACTAACTGAATGTAGAGGACTAGAACTGAATATAACTGACTCCTAACTTAGCTTGACTAGTCACCAACTCAGCTGAACTGACCTTGGTTGGTTTCGACACTCCTTGTGGCTCCTAAATTGTAGGGATTGGTCTAGGAGGATCCTAAGCTGATGCATGCAAGTGAAATCAGTGGCAGTCGGCCTCAATTAGTGTTCCCCACACTTTATTAACTGAAACATGTGCCCCAATTAGGCCAAGTGGACCCAATGGTGATAGTGACTAAAAATAGACTGGATGGACTCCTGATTTAGACATGACTCCTGATTTAGATATATGACCAAATTGCACAAGGGGGGATTAACTATCTCCAAGACTTCATCTCATTAATCTCTAGTCAAAATATTTACATGGAAACATAGACATCCGACTCAACAAAATATAAAGAATACTTGTAGTTCTAAAATTGCCATCCCTTTTCTCTATGTTGAAGCTACATTACATAGTCCTTTGAGGGGTCTAAAATTAGTTTTTTTTATGGTTAAACTTGTAACAGAAAAGTAATAGTTTAAACAAATTGTATTTCAATTATTTTCTCTACTGTTGCCCCTTTTATTTCCTTAAGCGGGTAATTGTTGTACATACATTGGTTACTAAGCTAGCGCTAGTGAATATCTAGGTGGAATACCAATTTGGCTCATTCTCTGTAGAATTTCTATGTATGGTGTACTTCCAGGATGTAGTGTGTTTCCTGGTGGCATAAATACTAGTGGAGTAGTTTCCTTGCATATTGTTGTGTCAAAGGTGGTACTTATGTAAATTGTTGAGCTTAAGGAGGATCTTGTTGTGCAGTCTATGGCTATTAAGAAGATGACCCGGTCTCTTTCTCTATGTACTCTGACTTAGGTGGCAGAGCTATCTTATGATATCTAGTGACCAAATTCCAGTCCTTTCCTAGTGGGATGCTATTACCTTTCATACTTTCTAATGCCAATTCAGAATCACATTGTTTTTCATGTCTCAGAGGCCCCATATCCTTGAAAATTGAGTTGATATTTATCCAAGTTTTAAAAATAGGTCTGAGTCTCTCAACAACTTGGTTTCCACCTATTGTCCCTTATAGCACCTCTTCCTTCTGTTCATTTCTTTTTACTTTTAATTTGTTTCGATACTCCTCTTTTGAGTAGAACTCTACATTCCCATCCCATAATAAGGGAAATCCAAGTTTGGTGACTCCATTGAACATGATCTTGAAATATGTGATATCATCTTTTATACTATTAGCACGGTTTTGCATTACTCTATATAGGGTCTGCTTCAAAATCATTTTCTTAACAATTTCAATCACTTCAGCCCTGTTGGTTAATTGGAGTTCTTCCAACTATTTGTTTCTTTTTCTATTCAGATAGTCAATTGTATCTCTAGATTGAGTGGGATTATCTCCAAATGCAACACCCACTTGTTTCATTTCATCCACAGTTGACTTATAGGTCTCCAATTCAGCAGTCATTAGCTCTAGAAAATCCCACTTTTCATCAAATAGATGAGCTATTTTGTCACATATTTATTAAGTTGTTCTTCTCAGAAAATCTTCTCCCTGAGAATCCATATCTAATGATGTGAATTGAAGTTATAAGTCATATAATTCTCTTTTAATATCAGAGATGCCATCATCTCTTTTGATGACATAATTTTCTAGCTCCACAATCCTATCACTTTTCTAATTGATATTATTTTCAAGGCCTTTGACCTTGGAATGTATATATTCTTCAATTAGTGTTGTCTTCTTTCATAGCATCAAAATCAACAATTTCTTTCTCAGGTTCCTGATTTGTAGGTTCTAGAGCAGTATGTTACACCTATGTATGATCCTGGGCTTGTTTTGTCACTTTTGATGTAACTGTTGACAATGGGACACTTTGTGTACTTACAACACTCTATGATTTTAGAGTTTCTAACTATGCTGCCAATTCATTTATCTTCTTTTATTTATCTTCTTCCAAAATCTTGCACTTCATCACGGTGTCTAATAGTTCTTCTTTCTCTTTTTCCACCTAATGGATATATGTTGTTTCAACTAGGTTCACATTAGGTATCTTGAGTTTCTTCTTAGGATTTCCTATTTCATTATCTTTTTTGGCCATCAATGACTTGAATTAAGAACCATAATTAGGATTGAAGCTTAAGGCCATTATTTTCTCTTCCAACTCCTTTATGGTGACCTCTTTGGACCTTGTTGTTCATTTTTATTCCTTTAAAAGATCTCCAACCTTGTTCAAATCTTCTCTTAGTATTTTTCTATCTTGGTAGCCTTAACTAACTCAACACAAATAATATCACTTTCTTTCTTGAATAATTCCACCTTATCAAACTTGCTAAACTAACCCCATTTTATAGCATGCTCTTCAGCTCTAGAATCTCTCAAATTGGTTGGTATTGACACCATGGGCTCTATTACTGCATACCTAAAACCGTCATCAATACTATATCTCACAGACAATAATATCCTATGAGGTGGAACTATCTATTTATTTTTCAACATTTATACCATGCACAATGTCCTTCCTAATTTATTTGTAGATAAACTGTAATTCTGTTTGGATTAGGATAGGGTGTGTCTAAGCGAGGACCTTTGATTTCTAGGGACTATGAATTCTAGAGAAGGATGTGGTATGAATCTAGTTGGTTGTTTTCCTTGGATTATATATTGTTGAAGGAATTAAATTATTACTAAGAGGGGGGTGAATCAGGAATAGCACAAATATGTATAACTTAGACAGATTTGCATATATTTAAAAAATTTACAGTAATCACAGCAATAATAAGAAAAATTCACAAATACTTGAGAACAAATGTATATATATAAATATGTATGTATATGAATAGTTACATCAATGGGATATTACAGTCTCCAAACATGAGCTCCCACTCATTTCATAATATGTTAACTTGATCATAAGTAATATTTTTGGTCTATTGGAATTGACCTATAGCAACTTCAATCTGGGTAAGCTCCGATACACGATATTCAGGAACCAACCTAAAAATATATTAGTGTGGTCACACAAACTGTGACTTGCAACTTCAAGCTACGATTTGTGAAGAACTACTCTCTAGTTGTGGAAGTTACAACTTCCTTTTGTTCTCCAACACTGACTAGAAGGAAGCTACAACCCCCTGAGTTTTATCTGCACCGACAGGAAGGATGTTGTTGCACCCTAATTGTATTTTCCAGCTTCAAATGGAAGGAAGCTACTACCTCCTACTCCTTGCACTGCCTAGCCTCACTGATATGAAATGTGATTGTATAAGAAAAATAGGAAAAATAACTTTCTTCAAATTGTGCAACTTTCTCAGTATTTTGATCTATTTCTTTGTATCTGTGTCATACAGTTTCCCAAAATATAATGTGCAAAAACAACTGTGATATGCTTTTGAATAGAAATTCCATCTCAATCACACTAGCTTTTTTGTGATCTATGAATTTATTAAGTAATACTTCCTCACCCCGAACGATGGGTATCCTTTCTTCCAGTGCATTTACTTGTTTTTCATGTCTGGTTGTATTGGGAACTATGATTGTACTTCATAAAATATTCTCTGCAATCAATGAGCCATTGATACCCATGAGAAACTATGAATCTTCTCAAACAGTTAGATCTTCATTTCTCACAATCTTAGTTGACCATATCCATCTATTACTTATTTATAATGTTCTTGACTCAAGAGATGTGTCCACTTGGTGAAGTTCATATACTTTGGATATCCTTCCACTAAATTGTGTCTTCAACAAGTTAGTATATGTGTCGGCATGCCATTTTTGTAATTCATCTTTGTATTTTAAGATGCACATATGCCAACACTCTTGTGGAACTTTTGCATAGATCAGTTTCTTTATAAATATTTTTTTCTACTTCTTTGTGGTACTTTTACACACAATTTTATTTATCTTTATTCATAAGTCTCACAATTAGTATTTGTGCATCTGTTTTATTTTCAATTATTCTTCTATGTGCATGAATATGTGTGAAATTGTGACCAATGTCATAACAATAACATTTATTACATTTGATTCATATGATCTTTGGTCCTTGACCCTTTGATTTCTGGTCCACCTAATTTGTGATCCTTTAACATCAATGATTCCTGATCCATTTGATTTGTGTTAGAATAATCAACCCATAGTTACCTACCTTAGACATTAATTTTAATTATTTTTGTCTTATTACCTAGTTTCCTAGATTCCTCTCTATGCTAGTTGCCTTCTACAAGTCCTAGAAGTCAACACATGCTAAAACTGAGTCATGGAGTGCTTGATAAAAATCCTGGAAACCATATTTAGCATGTCTTCTTTATTCCAGATCCTCCAAAGCGCATATCTGGTTTTTCTGAAAAGTTGCTTGTTTTATTAAGATTTAATGGAAAAGGAAAAGCTAGACTAGGTGTAGTTGACTTGTTTTTTTCCCACATCATCCTCCCTCATTTTATCCTAATAAAATCATGTATGAGTTGTATTTCCATCCCTCTTTAGCTTTCCTACTTGACTTATCCAATTCGTGAGCATCTTGGTGGATTTGGAAACTGCTTTATGCACCTATGGGGGATTTGACTAGATTTAGTAAGCCTGCTTTTTCACCATTTCGAATTGCATCCTTATGCATTAAAATATCTCGTGTAATTATATATTGCAGTAGCCTATTACTTCATAAGGTTTCCTATTGTACACTTATTGAATACAAATTAGTGTTATGCTCCAATTTCAGTCTCCTTTGGTGTTAATTTTTCATGTTTGATTAGCAATTTTGTGAGTGTAATTGTTCTATCTCTTGGGTTCAATTTCCACATGGTATCAGAGCCTTTGTAGATCGATTTCTCTCCTTTCTTATTACTATTCCAGGTTTGACATCTTGACTGGGAGCGCATTCTGCTGACCGGAGGGCACAGTTTCTTAGCTATGGACCAATCTCAGAAGATCATGTTGACTCCATTCAATTTATTTGAGTGGAAAAATAAGATGGAGATATTGTTGAGAGTGAAAGGTCTCTACAGGGTTACTATGGCAATAGAAGGAGAGCCTAATGCAGCTGCAGAGAAAATTCAATGGCACAACAGGAGGGATGAGGCCTATGGTCTTTTATGTCTAAGAATTTCAAGGGACCTCCTCTTCCATCTTGATGGATTGACATCACCTAAGAAGTGTGGGAGAATCTAGAATAGATTTTTGGAAAGACATATGAGATGAGAGGACATCAAATCGAGAATGAGCTGATCTCCTTGAGTCCCAGTAGCTTCGAATCATTGCAACTCTACTTTTCCAAGTTTAAGGCCCTTGTTTTGCAGTTGAAACAGTGTGGAATCGAAAATAAGGAAGAGAAAATATTTTTGGCCATAATTTCTAAGCTTGGTCCTAACTATTCAGTGTTTATTTCGACCTTCCATTCCACCAAGTTGACAACTCGAGCCTGGAATATTCCTAAGCTTGCAGAGTTCATGGAATCCCTCACACAAGAACAAGATAAGTTGGTGGTGATGGGCACCATCAAACCTTCCAAATACCAAGCTTTGGTTGCTGGAGATTCAAGGGTGGATTCAAAAAGTAAGAAAAAAGATAAAAATCCACCTAAGCAAAAGAGAGACAAGAACAAGTCTCAAGAGGAGCCCCAAGGTTCTAAGAAGAACTCCCAGAAGAAGAAGAACAAAGGAGAAATGAGAAAGTGTGCATACTGCAGTAAGGGATATCATCCTAAGATCTCTTGTATGAAAAATAAAATTGACATGTTGACCCAACTCTTGGAGAAGAATAACATCTCCCTTCCTGATTGCTCAAAGAAGAGGGAAGGAGGATCAAATTCAGAGGACAGAGACAGAGTACATGCCTTGCTTGTTGGCACATCAAGCTCACCTAGCTTCATCATAGACTCTGGAGCTTCTAAACATATGGTTTCAACAAAAGAGATATTCTCCTCTCTTTACATGTTTAAAGGTCCACCAATAGTTTTGGGAGATGACTCTCTCACTGATAGTTTGGGAAAGGGAAGGATTAATATTGACCATGGTAAGTTCAATAATGTGTTGTATGTTCCAGGTCTTGCCTCTAATCTCTTGTCAGTGTATCATATGACTCATACTGGGTCTCCAAACAAGGTCAGATTCTCCCTTGATGATGTTGAAATCATTGATACTTCGAATGGTAAAGTCATAGCAAAAGGTGTTGTAGATCACACTTCGAAGGTATACACGTTTTCCCATTTTCTACCCTACTCAAACCCCTCTGCTCTTTTGATTCATGCTAATGAAGCAAGAAAGATTTGGCATGAAATATTTGGACATATTAACTACAAGTATCTTTTTGATTTGAGTGAAAAAGATATGGTCATAGGGTTACCAAAGATCAAGTTTTCTAAGGGAGTTTGTTAAGGTTGTATCCTAGGAAAACACCCAGAGCACAAGTATGAGAAAGCTAGTCATGAGAGAACCTCTGCACCTATTGAGATGATCCACAGTGACATTGCTGGTCCATTCCCTCATATGTCCATGATTCAATCCAAATATGCACTTACCTTCATAGATGACTTCTCCAGGTATTGTTGGGTTTACTTCCTAAAGCATAAGTTTGAAGTTTTTTCCCTCTTCAAAGTCTTTAGAGCCTTGGTTGAAAACCAGTATGAGAGGAAACTCAAGATCCTTAGATATAACAATGGTGGTGAGTATGTCAAGCCTGATTTCATCCAGTATTGTAAAGATGCAGGTATTCAGATGCATCATTCAATCCCTTACACACCACAGCAAAATGGTGTTGCTGAGAGAAAGAACATATCACTGAAGGAGATGGCCACCTGTATGATGAAGGCTAAGACTTTGCCACCAAAGTTTTGGTCTGAGACTATAAAATATGCATCCTACATCTAGAATAGGGTGCCTCATAATCATATTGATGGTATGACTCCTTTAGAATCTTGGAGAGGGCACAAGCTAGATGTGACCCATTTCAGTATTTTTGGCTCAAAGGCTTGGGCTACAATTCCAACTAAAAAGAGGAATGCTTTATAGCCCCAAAGACAAGAATTACTATTTGTTGTGTATTATGAATATTCAAAAGGGTACAATCTAATCAACTTGATCACTAACAAATATTTCATTGAAATAAGTGTTTAGTTCCAAGAAGAGCCTTTAGTAGCAGTTGAAGCTGGAGAGTCTTCTTCAACACCAGATCCATTGATTGTAAGTGGGGAGACTAATGAGTTTTTTTATTCTGATATGTCTGATAATTATGATTTGATTGAAGATCCTAACAATCCTACAAGACAAAAATGAGCATCAAAGACCATTCATGTAGCTGGGGAGCTAGATGTAAATCCTAGTGACACTAGGAGGATTAGATCTCAGTTTGAGAGTGCCCTTTGTGTGAAAGATCCTCTATTTGCTGAGAAGTGCTATCTGATGGTTGAATCAGATCCATAGACATATGAAGATGTAGCAGATGATCCAATATGGAAAACATCCATGAAAGAATAATTCAACTCGCTCCAGAAGAACAACGCTTGGGAATTGGTTGATCTTCCCCCAGGGAGGAAGCTAGTTCAATGGTAGTGGGTTTTCAAGAATAAGTTTGATGCTGATGGGTCACCTTTGAAATATAAGGTAATATTGGTAGCAAAGGTCTATGCACAAGTACATGGTATTAACTACAATGAAACCTTTGCACCAGTGGCAAAGATGGACTCCATAAGGCTAGCTCTAGCCATTGCAGCTTCGAAGCAGTGGGAGTTACATCACATGGATGTGAAGTGTGATTTCCTAAATGGAGATCTCACTGAAGATATTTACATGTATAAACCTAAAGGGTTTGTTTCTAATTTATCTTTAGTGTGTAGGTTAAATAAATTATTGTATGGGCTCAAGCAAGCCCCTAGGGCTTGGTATGCCAAGATTGGTGGTTTTTTGCTATCACTGAGTTTTGTTCGATTAAAGTATGATCCTAATGTCTATTTGAATCTGATTCATGGTTCTTTGATGATTATTGTCTTGTATGTAGATGACCTTCTGATTACAGGAATTTCAAAGAAAGAGATTTCCTCCTTGAAGGATGCAATGAACCATGCATTTTCTATGACAGATTTGGGATTGTTGAGCCAATTCTTGGGTCTCAAAATTGCACAATCCCAACATGGAATCAAAGTACATCAGTCCAAATATGATGTGGATTTGTTGAACAAGTTCAACATTAAATATTGCAAGCCAAGCAAGACTCCCTTCCTTTCAGGAGTTAAGCTTGAAGAAGCAGGTTCTTCTCCTATGGTAAATAATACACTGTATAGGAAGTTGATTGGGTGTTTGATTTATCTTACACACACTTGGCCTGATATATCTTATGCAGTTAGTGTGGCTTCAAGATACATGGATCAGCCTCATGAGATCCATTGGAGAGCATCCAAAAGGATCCTAAATTTTGTTCAAGGAACAAGAACTCATGGGATCTTCTACAAAGCAAAATCTGATCTTGATTTGATTGGGTTTACTGACAGTGATTGGGAAGGTGAGAACACAAATCGAAATTATACATCAGGATATGTTTTCATGCTTGCAGAAGGAACAATTAGTTGGTTAAGAAAGAAGCAGAGTGCCATAGCACTCTCATCTATAGAAGCAGAGTATAAAGGGGTTGTGAATGCAACAACTCAATGTTTGTGGTTGCAGGGGATACTTGGAGAATATGGCTTTGAATCAGAGTTTTCAACTATTATCTACTATGATAATCAGAGCACCATTCAAATCTACAATGATCTAGTTCAGAGACAGCGAACCAAGCACATTGAGATCCATATGCATTACATCAGACAACTTGTGCATGATGGCACCATTGATCAACTCTTCTGTGCATCTTCAAAACAAGTAGCAGACATATTCACCAAAGTTTTTTGTGAGAAGACCTTCAGCAATATCAAATCAGTATTGGGGATTTTTGATCATGCTATGAATCATGATTGATGACAAGATTTCCAAAAATTTTGTTTTTCCTGTCCATGTTTAAGGGAGGATTTTCCCACTGGGTTTTTGCCACTTTCCTTGGTTGTATGGACAAGCAGTCATGTAAAGGGTCACTAAGCCTTGTTTATAGGACCTATAGTTTTCTGATATTTAATCATAAATTTAGGTTTAAGGGGGGGTGTTAGAATAATCAACCCATAGTTACCTATCTTAGACATTAATTTTAATTATTTTTGTATTATTACCTAGTTTCCTAGATTCTTCTCTATGCTAGTTGCCTTCTACAAGTCCTAGAAATCAACACATGCTAAAACTGAGTCATGGAGCACTTAGGAAACATCCTGGAAACCATATTTAGCATGTCTTCTTTATTCTAGATCCTCCAAAGAACATATCTTCTTTTTCTGAAAACCTGCCTATTTTATTGATATTTAAGGCGAAAGGAAAAGCTAGACTAGGTGTAGTTGACTTGTTTTTTGTCCACATCATCCTCCATCCTTTTATTCTAATAAAAGAATGTATGATTTGTATTTCCATCCCTCTTTAGCTTGCCTACTTGAATTAGCCAATTAGTGAGCATCTTGGTGGATTTGGACACTGCTTTATGCACCTGTGGGGGATTTGACTAGATTTAGTAAGCCTGCTTTTTGACCTTTTCGAATGGAATCCTTATGCATTCGAATCTCTCATGTAATTATATATTGCATTAGCCTATTACTTCATAAGGTTGGCTATTGTACACTTATTGAATACATATTAGTGTTATGCTCCAATTTCAGTCTCCTTTGGTGTTAATTTTGCATGTTTGATTAGCAATTTTGTGAGTGTAATTGTTCTATCTCTTGGGTTCAATTTCCACAATTTGTGATCCTTTTACATATTTTATTTTTTATCCATATTTTTTATCCTTTTTCATATTCAATCCTTTGAGAATTTTGATCCTTTCACATCTTCAATCCTTTGACAACTTTTATCCTTTCACATCAATTACAACATATATTCAACAATCTCCCCCTTTTTCATTGATGTCAACAATGCCTTGAATGATAATATTCATATCAAAAATCCCACTGAAGATGTGTGTATGTCACTACTGCCTTGTATCATGAATATGTGCCTCTAAGACTTAAACCCCCCTATTTATTCTCCCGCTATCATTGGGATCTTCCTTTTCCTTCTTTTAGTCTCTCTCCTCTCAGCTTATTTCAACTTCTCTCCCACTTTCACAAAAATGGAAAAGGGACCTTCTACATTTCTGTCTTTGATCCAGATGGATATTAGTGGCAACCCACCTATTCCACTATCTCAAAAAAAAATTCCATTTTGATACAACTTAAATCAAATTATGAAGGTCATCCAGAGAGCTCGAAGAAGGTCGCAAAAGCAAATTAAGAACATTGACGGAACCAAGATCACTCTTACTTATATTAAAGGAACAACAGATGTTGTAGCTAAGATTCTTTGTAAAAGAAACATTAGAGTAACCTTTTCTCCTCCAAACTCAGTAGGAAGAATTCTTGATTCTTCCAAAGACCCAGTACAACAATTAAAACAGAAAAATGTCTATAGTATCCCCTGCTCATGTGAGATCCCCTATATCGGGGAAACTAGACGCTCCATCCAAGTGAGGCTCAAGGAACATTGTGCAGACATCATACACGATTGTCATAAAAAATAAGCTATAGTTTAACATGCCCACCACTCACACCACCACATACAAATTGAAGAAACAAAACTTATCACCAGAGAGGATCATTACAAGAGGAGGAAAATCAAGGAGGCCATATAGATAGAAAATTTTGATTTAAACCTAAATAGGGATGATGGCCTTAAGCTTAATGAGTGTTGGCACCCTATTATCTACCATCTTAAAAACAATAACACACACAAGAAACAAGGACACTAATGATCAAACTCTTAATTAATTTTGAAATTAGTAAATTAATAAAAAAAAATTTAAATTTTAAAAAAATTAAAAAAAAAATTAAGTCTTAAATTAATTAACTTTAACTTTTTACTGTTTTATTAATTTTCAAAATTATTATTAATCACCATACCTAAAAAAATTAAAATGAACATTAATTTTTATTAATTAAAAGATAATAGTAATAAAAAACTTTTAATTAAAAAGTGGGCATTAACTAAATTTATCTAGTAGTGATTATGAAATTAAAAAATTCTCATTAATCTAACTAATTATTAAACTTAACTAAAAATTAGTTATTAAATTTTTTTATAATTCTAATAAACAAAAGTATATTTTTTTAAAAACAAAAAATTAATAAAACTAATAACTTTATATTAATAATTCTATAAAGTTTAATAAACATTTAATGAAAATAATAATAATAAAAATAAAAAGTTTAAAAAAATAAAAAAAAATTAAAATTTTTAAAATTATCTCTCCATCAAAACTTTGACAAAAAAAACTGTGAAATAAACTCTAAAAATAAAAATTGTTAGGTTAGATATTTGGAGATGTCGGCTTAATAATAAAGATTTTACACTTATTAATATGTTAAATTCCATACATGATATAACCCGAGATACTTTCTCCTGATGATGAGCCCTACTTTGTGGCTCGAAACGGTGAGATTAAATTCTAGCTAACACAGTCTTCCTATATCATCTTCATCACTCACTACATAAAATCATGAATAACTTAATTTTCTAGTAATTTTTATACGATTTTTCGAGCCCCAAACTTATGGGCTGTTTTGAGGCCCTAAACAACGTTTTTTGGCGATTCATGGGGCCAAATATTTACCAATGGCATGCATTTGGACCCAGTCAAAAGGCTTAAATCTCGAATATACCTTTCCAATGGGATATAGAATGCCCTAAATAAAGATCACATGTAAAAGTTATGACACTAGGAAGTTTATTGTTCAGCTAACAACCTTGGGGCCGCAAACTTTATGATAGTTCATCTTCTAGGGTTATTTTTGAGTGTTTAGGGTTCTCTCCCTGATGCTGATTATAAATAGGCCCATTTGGCCTCATTTTGTATTCATCTTGGCACAATTGAGTGTAGTAGCCACATCTCTTATAAGAGATGGCTACCACCATTCTAGATATTGTATTTATAGTATGTTCTATTTCTGCCATTTAATAGAATATGTGTTTACTGTATCATTATTGTTGAAATATAATCCGTCAAGATTATACGTTATTGTAAATATTAGGATTATGAAGAGACTCTTGGATGTGTGATCCCAAGAGTCACTATAAATGTATAAATAAAGGCATTCTATGGAGAAATAATATGAATTCGGGAGTTATTTCACCTAACAGTGGTATCAGAGCTCCATAACTCCTGCCTGCATGCCTATCAGAGCACCACTTGCCATAACTCCTGGCTGCATTTCAGTCCTGGAATTCTATCTACCAGACCTTCGTTCTACCCTCTACCAGATTCATTTCAGGCTGCCTGCAAGTTGTCAGTCTGCCACCACTAGTCTCTCCTGCGTGCCTTCAATACATGCGTTATTCTGCAACAGTTTTAATTTGAGGTATGAGAGATCATTTGGATCCTGCATTTTGATAGCTGCTGCGTTATTAATTACTCCCTCATTCTATGCAAGTTTTGATTGCACTCTACCAAAACGTTTGAATTAGCTTGCTATATACCTAACCCTAATTCTGCATCACTGCTTCATTTTTCATTTTGAGAATGCTCTTATTCTGCTGATGTGTATAGTGCGCTCTTAGTTCCATCCTTACTTTCATCCTGTGTATAGACTTTTCTCAATAATGTTTATCTTGATCCCTTGTTTTCCAATACTCACTTCATTCTAAATGACAGTGTGACAATCATCATCTGAATATCGCTTTATGACTGCTCTCTATCAAGTATTATGCAATATCAGCGAGGAGTTTGTGAGTTCCATATTTGATCCCATAATAATATTGTGTGCTTTGTGAGCTACGAATTCTGAGTGTGAGTTGCATTCCATGGGTGAATTGCGACCTCAATTAGAGGAACATATCCTAAGAGTTGTGACTTCGACTGATAATTGAAAGTTGCAACCAATAGAAAGACGCCTTGTTATTGAATGTTTGTTGAAGACTAGTGAGAATATTACGATGAAGACTCATGCATATTTATTTGCCTGAAGACTGAACCTGTGATTTTTTTATTGTGATTTCCTTGAAACACAATGAATGAAGAATGATGGTGAAATACACGCCCTTTCTCAAGTGCATGGAGGTAAAATCTTGGTGTTTTATGCACTTATGACCGTTGGAAGTGCATAAAACCTAATTTCTGCCCTAATTCTTGTGCGCAGTGAGATAAATCTAGATAATCGAAGTTATAGTTTTCTGGAGTTTAACAAACGAACCTGTGCAGAGTTCTTTTGTTTGTTTGTTTGAGAAATATTTATAGAATCTATATCTTGTGAAGCATGTTGCTGAAGGCTGCGTTCTATCTTGTTGACAAGAAGGATGCATTCTAACCTCTTGCAGCATTGACATTGTTGTAAATCTTGAGGAAGGTGGCAGAGACTTAGACCTGCACCTTTACTCTTTCTTCTTTTTCTCCTATTGTTTTAGTTGCAAGATTCAATCACATAAGATGCAATCCAGAGAATCACTTTGCTTTGCTCAAAAAGCAAAGAACCACACCAAAGACCAATCCAAAGATCATCCCAAAGGAGAAAGTAGCAAGAGAGGCAGAGGAAGAAGAGACTTCAGAAGTAGAGAAGGCAGAATCAACTCCAACAAAAGATCAGATTTGAAGTGCAAGCGTTGTGGAAAGATTGGACACACAGCAGATCAATGTTGGGCTTTGTGGGACTCCATCAAAGACAGACATAACCAGAAGAAAGATGACAATAAGAACCAAGATGCTAGTAAATCTTCATATTTTGCTCATTGTATTGTTGCACATTGTAATTTTGGTATTAATGAAATGACTTCACTTTCATCTTACACAGATTGTTGGCTACTTGATACTGGTGCAACATCACACATGACTTTTAGAAAAGACTGTTTTGAAGAACTTAATGAAACAATAAATGGCATAGTTTACTTTGCAGATAAGTCAAGTCTTAAACCAAAGGGAATGGGCACCATTCGGCTGAAGATGCCTGGATTCCCTGATTTCTTGTTGAAGAATGTTCTTTATCTTCCAGAGTTGCAGAGAAGCCTGTTGTCCTTGGTGGAGATTCGACAGCGAGGCCATTCCATCCACATGTTTGATGGAATCGTAGAAATAAGAAAGTCCTCTGACAACCAAGTCATCATGACTGGATACGAAGATGGGAAGCTGCTGAAGCTAAAGGGTTCATCTGCAAGGGTTCAGAACTATGCCTACCTCTCTCAGCATGGAGAAGGTAATTTGTCATCAAGTTTATTGTGGCATGCAAGATTTGGTCATCTGAATTATAATAGTCTTCGTTTTTTGAGAAAGAATGGTGTATTTGGTTTTCCCACCATTCCCAAAGAGAAGAGCAAATGTGATGCATGTATATTAGGGAAACACAGTAAGCTGCCATTCCAT
>LPNX010053354.1:384679-440635 GCA_001517045.1 Pseudotsuga menziesii
ATGACATTTGTTGATGACTACTCAAGAATGTGCTATATTTACTCATTAAAGACAAAATCAGAAGCATTTCAAACAGTCAAGGACTTTCATGCATTGATAGAAAAACAAGCACAATCTAAAATTGGTACACTTCGTACTGACAATGGGAAAGAATACACTTCAAATGCTTTTGAAGATTATCTTCGCCAACATGGAATTGCACATCAGACTACAGTTCCCTACAATCCTCAACAAAATGGTGTAGCAGAAAGAATGAACATAACCATAATGAATATGGTATGCTCAATGATGTTTTTTAAGAATGTAAAACTAATGTTTTGGGGTGATGCAGTGAAATGTGCAGCCTATTTGAGAAACAGAAATCCCTCAAATGCTCTTGATAACAAGACTCCACATGAAATGTGGTTTGGCCATCTCCCGTCAGTCAGGCATCTCAGATTTTTTGGTTCCACCTGTTATGCCTTGATTCCAAAGGATCAAAGAAACAAGCTTGGTGCTCGAAGCAGAAAATGCATTTTCCTGGGGTACGAAGAAAACTCCAAGGCATACCATTTGTATGATGAGGTAAACAAGAAGTTTGTTATTTCTAGAGATGTCATTTTTCTTGAGACTAATAAAAATGACCAGTCCATTGAGAGACAACTTGATCATTTGGAAAAATATCCTCATCCAAAGAAATATTCTGAAAATGAATATGAAATTCCAAACCTTGAAGGGGGGATTCCTATTCTGGATCAACCTTTGGAATTTCCATATGAAGCACCAACTCCCCCTCATGAAGAAGTTCCTGCTACTTCACCTAAACAAGAGATTCAACTGGATGATGTGATTGAGAGACTTGGAAGACTCAACATTGAAGAAAATGAAGCACCACCAGCTAATCAACCAGGACCATCACGGAAGATTCCTAAGTGGGCCACAAAGACACTTGAAAGTGTCCATCCAGATGAAGTTGGAAATATGGGAACGAGAAGTTAAAAAAGACATGAAGATGGAGGAGAAGCAAATAATTCAGGTGATGACATGGATGTATCATTTGATTGTGAATTTAATTTATCTGCTAACTTTGAACCAACTTCCTTTGAAGAAGCTTCTACTCGAGTTGAGTGGAAAGAAGCTATGCAGAATGAGTATGATGCACTCATGAAGAATGGAACTTGGAAGCTGGTTGACCCTCCAGTTGGAACCAAACCAATTGGCTGCAAGTGGGTGTACAAGAACAAATATAGATCAGATGCCTCACTTGAAAAGCACAAAGCGAGGCTTGTAGCAAAAGGCTATGCACAGAAGGAAGGAATTGACTATGAAGAAATGTTTTCTCCTACAGCAAAATGGGATACCATCCATACCTTACTCTCTTTAGCTGCTCAGAATGGGTGGAAAGTTTATCAGATGGATGTGAAGATTGCTTTCTTGAATGGAGACTTGAAAGAGAATGTCTTCATGTCTCAGCCAGAAGGATTTGTTGTGAAAGGAAAAGAACAAAAGGTATGCAAGCTTATCAAATCCTTGTATGGACTAAAACAAGCGCCTCGCGCATGGTATGAAAAATTAACTGAGCATCTTTTGAAGTTAAATTTCAAACATTTTGATCTTGATGATACAACACTGTTTATAAAGAAAGTTGGAAGATCTGTTGTGTATCTTGTGGTGTACGTAGATGATCTTTTGATAACAGGGAACAATGAGAGCTATATAGCATCCATAAAGAAAGATTTGAAAAAGATCTTTGAAATGACAAATATGGGACATCTCCACTATTACTTAGGAATTGAAGTCACTCAACATCCTAAGTACATATTCCTATCTTAGAAAAAATATGTTGGAGAACTACTAGACAAATTTTGCATGACATAATGCAACCCTATCTCTACTCCAATGGAACAGAAAATGAAGCTCACATCAAGCGAAGGAAAAGAATTTGAAGATGCGACCAAGTATCAACAACTTGTAGGAAGACTTATCTACCTTACAACAACTAGACCAGATATTTCTTATGTTGTTGGCATACTTTCAAGGTTCATGCATAAACCTTGTGAAGGACACTGGTCAGTTGAAAAAAGAGTTCTAAGATACTTGAAGGGGACTCAAAACGTTGGACTCAAGTACTCTAAGATGGATGACTTCAAACTTATTGGGTACTCAGACTCAGATTTTGATGGCGATAAGGAGACAGGAGTATCAACTTCTGGATACACTATGAGTATTGGATCAGCAGCTGTCTGATGGAGATCACGCAAACAGTCAGTTCCGACAAATTCAACAACAGAAGCAGAATATGTGGCTGCAGTTGAAGCAACGAAAGAAATAGTATGGCTCAGGAAGATACTTGAAGATTTGCAAGAAAAACAAGAGAACTCCACTCCATTATTGATCGACAATACTTCTGCAATCAAGCTGGCTAAGAATCCCAGATTCCATGATCGAACCAAACACATCAACAAAAAGTATCATTTGATTTGACATCATGTAGAGGCCAAGACAGTCCATCTTTGACATTGTTCCACAAATGATCAAGTTGCAGACATGTTCACCAAAGTGTTTGGATGAGAAAAGTTTGAAAGATTCAGAAACATGCTCGGACTTACTAACACCCCTTCGGATTAATGGGGGGATTGTTGGAATATAATACGTCAGGATTATACGTTATTGTAAATATTAGGAATATGAAGAGACTCTCGGATGTGTGATCCCAAGAGTCACTGTAAATGTATAAATAAAGGCATTCTATGGAGAAATAATATGAATTCGAGATTTATTTCACCTAACAATTATGTTCTTTGCAATATATCTATGTTCATGCTTTTATATCTATTATTTAATTTCATTCTCACATAAATTCGGATCAGTATCCCCCCGGCTTTGTGCTCACTGCTTCGAGAAGGCCAAGTTACAGACACCTTTGTTCATGCATAAGGTGTAGTGAGCTAATTTCTTTTGCATTATTTGTGTTTTCTACATCCAATTTAATGCATCTTGCAAGTGGTCTTTTCTTGAATTACGGATACAATGTCTTCAATTAATTCGTACATATTTCCAACCTTTCGTGTGCATGAAATAATCACGAAAGAATTGATGTGACCGATATGTTGTCCATGTGGTGTGTTGGTATTGTAGCATTTACTCCGACATTATTCTTCCAAATGACATTTTTCCCCATGCATTAAATTTTAACTCAATGTGATCTTCCTTCGAATGTACAATACATAAATTTTCAAGCTTCGACATCCCTTCAAATTATATTCATGTGCATGATGGTATTCTCACTAGTTCTATAATTTGGTGGTATTTTCATTTTATTCACCACCTTGATTCATACTCTGTCAAGATTATATTTTCATTTGTGTTCTGATTCTCCATTTTGCAATCATATTTCACCATCATGTCTTATTTCCAACGTGTTAACAATTCTATTAACACCCTTCGTACAGTCATCCAATCTCAGTATACAGAAATTGGACAGATACAGATGGACACAGGTATTTGGAAAAACCAGGCTACCGAGTCCAATTTCTTGTCATGGTGCCAACAGTCATGTTTTAACCAAACTACTTCAGAAATGTTCTCCAATTTGAGTAGAAGGGTGGAAACTCTAGAATAGCAGCAACAACACACATCTAATATTCTGAGTCATCTTGGGGTTGAGCCCTATCCATTAACTTTGACACTGGATGTTCCTCCCCTATTGCAATCACCTGAACCTGCAAAGCCAGCTACAATGGACTTGGATTAGCATCTTTCACCCGTTTCTACTAATCATGCCAAAGAAGTCGAACTCGAGCTGCATATATGGTCTACCTTTTTCGATCTTAAGTTTTGTAGTGCTTCAAATTTTGTCTCAATTCCCAAATGTGGCCTGTTGTAATGTGAGCTTTAAAGCTCCACAATTTTGTAATCATATTTGAATATAATACAAAGTCTTCACTCTTTTTGTGCAAACATGGTGTAAACTTGTACAATTGCTTCCTCGCTATTTATGCATGGCTAACTTCTTTTACAATACATCAATATATTTCAAGCTATGAAATAACAAATTTTCAGATAAATTCAATGAATGCCTACTTACTTTATTAATCCTTGATTGTTTGATTATACCTCCATTTTTACTCAAGGATTATGTGCAACCTTTCTAGATTAGTGTGAGTAGAAATCACTTACGGTTGGTACTGCGCAATTGTTGTTTGCATCACTCTCCTTAGATTTCCTTATTATCCATATCCTCTTGATGGATTGATCGACATTTTTCATTGTGCACACTTTTTACATTCTTATGAGACACATTTTATTTCAAAACATTTTGGTACAAATTTGTCCTTTTCTCCCGAGTTGAATAATTTTGAACAGCCTTGTGCCAACCCAGTTTCCTATGTTGTTGGATTTCAGAAAACCTTGTGATGACTTGTGGCCATACTTATCACACACATAGAACTTTACAGTGTGACAATATTTCACTATATGTCCGACAAAATTACATCTCCAACATCTAATGACATTTTTGTGTCTAAAATAATTCACATACCTTTGTTTCTCATTCTTTGCAAATAGTTCAAGTTTTCTGCAAAAAATACCTAGTTTGTGGAGACCATATTCTTCTTTATCGCACAATCCATTACTAGTTTTCACAAACCTAATACCGGTCTTCTAGATATTGTTGACGGATTAGAATTTAATCGAAGATGATCAAGCTATTGTTGAACTTATTTTGAGTTTATGCATCAATACTTACTTCAACCTTTCCCTGAAATGCATTGAATTCTTTTGATTTTGAGACATCTGATTCTTTCAAGACACTCTGTTTCTATAGTATTTAATTTACCAGTTCTTACTCCCTCCATGAATTCTCAAGCGCACACTTGGTTTCTTATAATTTATTGATTCTTCCTTTTGTGCAATGTGAGTCTTTGTCTTTGATTCTCAATTGTTTCTTCAAATATTCATGTATATATCCACTCTGTTTGATTAGGTCTTCAGTTGTTTCAATTTGTTCCTTTAGTGCTTTATTTTCTTTCCTCAATTTCTTAAAATCATCCAGAGTGCTAATTAATTCACCTTCCCAGTCAACACGAAGATTGACTTAATATTCATACTTTGGAATTCCTTCAGAGTAGTTGAGTTTATCAGGTTTTGATGTAGTTTGTATGACTTCATACAGAGAGTGTATGTTATCGACAATTGCTTCCATCTTGGAAAGTTATTTTGAGCTTCTTTATTTTTTCTTTTTCTCACATTTCGAAGATGGAAAATAAATTCCATTATTCATCCATTCCTTCTTTTTTTGGATTTGCTTGTAGGATCTCTTTTAGTTGAATATTTTCCTTCCAACGCATTTTAATCCTGAATTAGGGACATTAATAATACATCTCTTGGGTTGTCACTCTCTTCTTCATCTGAAGTGTTATTTTCTTTGGTGTACATGATTTTATTTTGTTTCTGGAATTTCTTCTTGTTTGCATATTTTGATGTTCTTGCTTTCCTTTACTTTCTTTAGATTATGATTCTTCCTTGCTTTCACTATCTCGATTTCCATATGTGAATTTAGAAGCAAACTGTCTAATTCTAACACACTTAAATCACTTAAAAGGAAGGTTTCCCTTATACTTAACTTGTCCTCTCTTTAGTCTCCTCATGAAGTTGGATTCTTCTTCATCTGGTTGATTAATGAAATTTATGCATTCACTTCTGTTGGATTTGCGCTTCCCTATTGTTTTGAATGCAACTTCTTTCCTAGATAAGTTCTTACCTTTTGTTCTCACTTCATATGTTGTGAGTATTCCATATAATTCATCCCTTTTTAGGTCCTCCAAATCACTTATGTCTTCTAGAACTAACACTTTTGGATTGAATTGTGTCAAAATAATTCTCATGATATTTTGTACAACATACTTCTCTTTAATAGTAGCTCCAAGAATAGTTATGGAATTCACGATTTCATCCACTCTCGGGGAGTACGAGGAAACATCTTCTTCCTTATTCATTTTGAGTGTTTCAAATTGTGTAGATAGTGTTTACAGTTTGGCCTTCCTGACTTTATCGTTGCCCTCATAAGCACTTCATAATTTATCCCATACTTCCTTTGTTGTGGTTCACTACATCACTTTGGTGAACTCAATATTCTTTAATACACATAAAATAACATTCTTTACTCGTGCATTCCATTCATATTATTTTCTATTCTAGACCATCAGCCGTCAATCTAGAGGTTGAAATATCACCATTCTCTTCTGACTCATATGTCACTTTCAAAATTTCACATCCATCCTCTACTAATTTCCAGATGCCCATGCCAAGTGACAGCATATAGAATTCCATTCTAATTTTCCATAAGGTATAATTTAAACCATCAAATCTTGGAGCCCTATTGATTGATAGACCTTCTTGTTTATCCATATATGCGCTATATCAATATTCTATATGTTATTATGTTTACTAAAGACACCTAATATGATACTAATTGTTGGTATTTAGTTATTATTGAGAGGTGGATGAATCAATAATAGTGTATATATGTACAATTTATGTAGATTTTCGTATATTTAAAAAATTTACAACAATCTCAGTAATAATAAGAAAAACAAACAAATACTTGAGAAGAAATATATATCTATAAATATGTATCCAAACATGTAATATCCCACTCATTTCATATGTTAAATTGATCACAAGTACAATTTGCGATTTTCTAGCACCGACCTGTAGCAACTTCAATCTGCATAAGCTCTAAATCACAATCTTCAGGAACCAACCTGAATATATATCAGTTTGTTCATGTAAACTATGGCTTGTGGATTCAAGCTACAATATGTGGAATAATTGTGCTCTCTAGTTGTGGAAGTTACAACTTCCTTTTGTTCTCCAACCCCAACTAGAAGGAGGCTATGACCCCTTGATTTTTATCTGCACCCATAAAAAGGATGTTGTTGCACCCTAATTGTATTTTCCAACTTCAAAGAGAATGAGGATACTACCTCCTTCTCCTTTTCCTGTCCAACCTCCATGATATGAAATGTGATTGTATAAGAAAAATAGGAAAAATACATTTCTTCAAATTTCGCAACTACCTCAGTCTTTTGATTTGCATTTGTGCATCTACGTTAAAAAGTTTCCCAAAATACAATGCGTGAAAAAAAATGCGATCTGCATATTCTCAAATGATCTTCATTTTGCGCCTAAATATGATTTCTAGCTCAATCACACTTTCTTTTCTATGATCTATGATTTTATTGAGCAATAATTATGCACATTCAAATTACGTGTATCCTTTATTCCAGTGCATTTACTTGTTGTTCATGTCTGGTTGTACTGGAAACTATGATTTTTCTTCATAAAATATTTTTTTATTATCAACGAGCCATTGATACCCCCAAAAAACTACAAATCTTGTCAAACAATTAGATCTTCATTTCTCACAAGCTTATTTCAACACATCCATCTCTTTCTTATTTATAATCTTCTTGACTTAAGAGATGTGTCCACTTGGTTAATTCCTTTTAGTTCAGATATCATTCCACTGAATTGTGTCTTCAACAAGTTAGTATCAACGTCGGCATGCCATTTTTGCAATTCATTTTTGTAGTTCAAGACGCACTTATGACAACACTCTTGTGAGACTTTCCACACATTAGTTGCTTTACAAATAATTTTTCCTACTTCTTTGTGGGAATTTTACACACACAATTTTAGTTATCTTTATTCATAAATATCACAATTAGTATTTTTGCATCTATGTTATTTTAAATTATGCTTATATGTGCATGAATATGTGCACAATTGGGACCAATGTCACAGCAATATCATTCATTCTATTTGGTCCATGTGACCTTTAGTACTTTGACCCTTTGATTTATGGTCCACCTGATTTATGGTCCTGTAACATCAATGATTTTTTATCCATATGATTTGTGTTCCTTTTACATATTTATTTTCTTATCCATATTTGTGATCCTTTAACAACTTGATCCTTTGAAATCTTCAATCCTTTGACAAATTTGATCCTTTGACATTTTCAATTCTTTGACAAATTTGATCCTTTATCATTAATGACAACACATATTCAACAATATATTCAACACTTTCTTACTCATTTCACCAAATTATTTGGATACCTATAACTATATATCCTTCTCTATAAAGGCCTATGAAGTCTCCATGGGATCCTTGTTTAAATTATTGAACCATTGATCTACAGGGAATGAGTGCAATTGAAAGGTAATTTTGCAGTGGAATAGTAAGAACAATGTACACTGAACAATACAAATTTTAGATCAAACTGATAGGAATTGATCAGTAAATGAAAACATTAATCCTCATTAATCCCAACAGTATACAATAATGTTACAATGAGGAGAATTCAAATCATGTGAATAAGATTCGAATCTACTCAATCATGACTGAATGGATAACTAGAAGTGTCTAAATCACTATCAGAGCTCACTAGTCTAACTCCACATGTCTAATTCAGTCTATCAATCAGTTAAACCAGTTAAACTGATGAGGTAGGTGATAAATGGGGCCTACTCCCATGCAGCCATGAAAGGCTGGTGCTAGCTCAACTGAAAGACATCTAATTGAATGTAACTATAGGTTAACTTAGAATAACTACCTACCTACAACAACCAACTGATGGAGGTTGATGGTGGCACTCAACGTGGCTCCTTAAATGTAGGGAATGGAACCGGTGGCACCAAATGGCACACTGGTGGCACCAATGGCACAAGTGGCACCAGTGAAACCAATATCATGGTGGCAGAAAACTCTAGTAAATGAATATTAAGTTATGCAAATGATCTAATAGACTATATTTGGATAAGGGAGAATTATAAATTCTAACACCTCCCCTTAATCCTAACTTGGACAATTGTGGGCCCTGGAAACAAGGCCAAAAGTCACCCGTTACAAACTAAAAGAATTAAAAGGTTCCTTAATAAATTGAGAAAAATGGGGAAAACCTCATGGGAAACTGCTCCCCCTCAAAATAAGGAGGAACAAGAAATACAAGCTAGTCTTAGGAGAAAAATATTCCTCTTTGGAACCAAAAACTCTCAAGTGAGATACATTAGGATTATTCCCATGTAGTGCTTTGAATGGAGTGGCCCCAACCACTGATTTATGAGGAACACTATTATGTATGTATGAAGCACAGTTTAAAACTTCTGCCCAAATAGAAGGAGGAATATTCTTGACTTGGAGAAGACAGGATGTGATCTCCTTTAATGATCTATTTTTCCTCTTAGCCACATTATTCTGATGTGGTGTGTATGGAACTGAGTGTTCCATTCGAATCCCCTTTGATTCATAATAATGCTAAAAATATATTTTAATGTATTCACCTCCATTATCTGATCTTATGTACTTGATCTTTTTCTCGAAACTATTCTTAATCAAAGCTTTAAAAACTTTAAAAATTCCAATTACTTTTGATTTTTGTTTCATGAAATATACTCAGCAGAACCTAGAACAATCATCAATAAAAGTAGGGAAATACCTAGAACCATTAATTGATGTTGTAGGCATTGGTCCTGACACATCACTGTGTATCAAATCAAGTGTAGAGGAAGCCCAATTACCTTCCTAACTTCATACCTCTTCTCTGTATGTTTACCTACCAAACAACCAGGACATACTCCATCTGATGTTTGGATGAGAGGCAAGCCTTCAACCATTTTGTCATTGTGGAGTTTCTGGAGATATTTGAAATTGAGATGCCCAAATATCTCATGCCATAACTTGCTGGTGTTGTTAGCATGAGTCAATAGAGCTGTAGGATGTGAAATAGGCAAAAAATGAGAGAACTCATAAACCTTTGTGGCATGATTAGAAATCCATTTCTCTATGATATTTCCAGTATCTTTTTCTATGATTTAAACTGAGTCAGAGTCAAATGTAAATATCTTGGGAGTTCCTATATGGGTCATCTGATAAATAGACAACAAATTTGTTGCAAGAGAGGGAACATACAGAACATTATTGAACTCACCATGTTGGATTTTAATTAAACCTCTCCCAACATCTAGTATTTGGGATTCATATCCCATGTGAATTATAGGTCCTCCTGATAGACTGAGATTGGAGAATGATTCCTTGGAGGAAACCATGTGGTTGTATTCTCCAGAATCAATCAAGTAATCTTTCGACTGAGTAAACCCTGCCTTCAAGGCATGGCATCTCTCATGATCTTATATCAGTGGTCCAACATCATACTTCCTTGCTCTTTGTGGAAGGGAAATATATCTCTGTTCAAGGAGGACTAATAGTTGGTCGATATGCTTCTTCATGCACTAGCTTTTAGGATGAAAGCCTCTCATACACTATAGAAACTTAGTCTTTTCAATTTTTTTCTTTCTCTTGGAGCCCGAGGCTCCTTCAGAAGACTTTTAATTCTCTTTTGGCTTCAAGGCAGAGGCTTCAAGATCCTTCCCCTTGTGCTTCCCTTTGGATTTCACATTATTTGAATCTGACATCAGAAGAGATTGATTCTTGGAAGTTTGAAGCACTCTAATTTGAGCCAACTTATCCTGCTCCTGTATTAAAGGCTAGGAAAACCCATCTAGAGAAGGCATCTTTGAATTGGGGATGGAAGCTCTTCTGGAATGGAAGGTAGAGACAAAGGCAGAGTCCTCTAAGCCAAGATTTCTCAGTACTGATAAAACCACTTTCTCATCTTTCCTCTCTATTCCACAATGTTTGCAATGCTAGTGACTTGAATTTTGTGAAAAACTGTTGGATAGTTTCGAAACTGTTGGGATGTGCAATGAGCTCATTATCCAATATGTTCCCTCGAAGCTCATATTGTTTTCCAAACAATGTTTAAATCTTGTCCCAAGCTTCCTTTGGAGTCTTCAATCCCTCAAGGTGAAAGAGAAGATCTTGGGAGATGTGAGTGCATAGGAATCCAAATGCTTCATCCAACCGATTCAAGAACTTATTTTTCTCAGTAGGGTAACGAGGCTCTGTCTCTACACCCATTGTCATTCTAGAAATGCCAAACATGTGCAAGGAGACCTGCATATCTACCCTCCAATAAACATAGTTGAAGGGTAAAGGATGCGGGGTACAAGAGCTGAAGAATCCATCAATATTTCTTCTGAACATACAAATTCTCCACAAGCTACGTGGGTACCTGCAAGTAACACTGCAAAAACCAAAATCAATTCACAATCATGTCTGTTTGAATCCTTCCATCTCGACATGTACAATTTCTCATGGTACATCACACCTATAGAGACTTCTCTGGATGAATCCTTAGTTATCAAGGAAAATATTGTGGATTTATATGGAAACCCAATGTTTCTGGTGTACAACAGAGATCGAACAAACTTCCTGCTAGCCTAAAAAAGGCTCTAATACCATGTTTGAATTATTGAACCACTGATATACAGGAAATGAGTGCAATTGAAAGGCAGAATTTTGCAGTGGAATAGTAATAACAATGTACACTTAACAAGACAAATTTCAGATAAAAATGATAAGAATTGATCAATAAATTACAAAATTGATCTTCATTAATCCCAATAGTATACAACAATGTTACAATAATGAGAATTTGAATCATGTGGATAATATTCGAATATACCAACTCAATCCCGACTGACTGGATAACTAGACATGTCTAAATCTCCATCAGAGATCACTAGTCTAAATCCACATGTCCAATTTAGTCTATTGATAAATTAAACCATTTAAACTGATGAGGTAGGTGAGAAACGATGCCTACTCTAATGCAGCCATGCAAGAGTGGAGCTAGCTCAACCGAAAGAAATCTAATTGAATGTAATTGGAGGTTAACTTAACATAACTACCTACCTACCACAACCAACTGATGGAAGTTGTTGGTGGCACTCAGAGTGGCTACTAAAATGTAGGGAATGGCACCAGTGGAGCCAATATCATGGTGGCACCAAACTCTAGTAAATGAATCATAAGTTAGGAAAATTATCTAATAGACTATATATGGACAAGGGAGTATTATAAATCCTAACACTCCTTTATTTATTTCTTAGACTAAGGATTTTGTTCTTCCTGGTCCATTTCCATATCCTTTTCTCCTCTTTTTTTTCTTTCTACTTGTTTTGGCTCCTTCGGCTCTGTCAGTGTCATCAAAATATCTTCAACTTATTCCTAGATTTCTTTGTTGGCAATGATTTCCCATTCAATTCTTATTTTCCAACCTTTAGTTGGAGATGGACTTATGTGGATCATAGGATGTTGGTTCAACTTTCTCCAAATTTATCTACTCTAGGAATCCTTCCATATATTGAAAAGAACTAAAATATTTGACTTGTAAAGAACCCACATCTTTATGGATGTGAAAATATCTATGTTTCTTGAAGCCTCTAAAATGTAATTCATCTAACACGAACCTCTATCTGACATATTTCATTGTCAAAATTATGGAAATCAGGAATGTAGGAATCTTGTATGGATTCCCTTAAAAACCGTATACTCTGATGATTGTATGATTTTTAAAAAGAAACCAGTCACCCACTATGGTTTCTAGAGTGAATTAAAACCACTCTCTACCTTCCTTGGGCATCTTGGGTAGGCCCCCTCCATGGATTACACTGTAGACAATATTCATCACTTTATTTGTAAACTCTATGAAATTAAAGTTGTTTGTCTACCTTATGAACAAAGGATTCCACTTATAGACCGGTAGATCTATGCCCATTTCATATGTCATTTTGAATCCTAGTTTTTCAAAGTGTTTCAAGTTTTGATACAAGAAGAGGAAGAATAGGAAAGATGGGTATTTGAAGAATTCTAAGGAACAGAATTCAGTGAATTGCTAGTTAATGGCTTGGGATAGGAAAGAACCAGATACCCCATTTAGGTATTTCTTTGGCAATAGGGTGCAATTATTCTAGGAAACCTAATATGGTTTCATCTACCTTCTCATCATTCTTGTATCCTAGGATTATGCAAAGGGAAATGGCCTTTCTATATTCGGGTTTGAAGAATACAGTCTTGAATGGGGGATTTGCATGCTGTGTAATCATACTTCACTCCATATGATGGGTTAGGACCAATTTTTTATCATTAGGGCTCAGTGTTTGGAAATTTAGAGCGACCCCTCTTTCCTCCACTGAATATAGGCCTTATTCTTCATGGATAGAAAACATTTTCCTAATGTTCACAACATCTACTTGGTATACAATTCTAGATATGTCTGAACAAATGATCAACTTTCGGCTTGGGGAGTAACATGATGAACACCAAGTAGTTAATTATAGAAAATAAAAAATGAGGGGTAGATATTACAAACCATACCTGAGTCCCACAACTTGCAGGGGTCATGGATTTGAAATTTTAAGATTTGGGCTTCATTTATGGTTTGAATTAGGTCAGAATGAGTTATTTCTAGGTCTTTGATGCTGACCTAGTGGTTGTACATGACCTCATTACCATAGGATTTATATTTAGGGGTTGATGGAGACATTTCAATGGTGAAATTACTGGTTCAGGGGGGGTTGAATTTTCCCAATTTACAATCTAGGGTAAAATTTAGGTTTGTAATGGTAAATAGTGAACACAGTTGGGTGAAAGGATCAATTACCTAGTTAACTAATGTGGAAGATGGCTAGACACCTAGATATGTGATTGGATAGGTTGTTGGGAGTATGTTCCCACAATAGTTTTGATCAGTTGGTGCTTCAAATGACTAAGATCTAATTTATCCTTTTGGTAGATATACTCGATCCCATTCCATTGTAACTATTGTGTAAGTTTGGCAGGTGCCATTGATCTTAGTTGTTTGATCTAAATGACGGAAGTTTCATGTCCCTCCATTGAAGGACATTAAGTGTTGACCATATCAAGTTCCTAGGGGGTTGAAAATGAATTAAAAGAAGTATTCCTAGGGAATTTTTATTAAATAATATTATAGAGGCATGTATTAGACTAATTTCCTAATTCTAGTTATTGATATATAATTAATTAATTATTATGAAAAAATAATAACATGTGGAAAGGAGTTGTCAAGATGGGAGGGAGCATTAGGCAAGCCAACTTTCCTAGAATAAAAATGGTAACAGTGCAAAATCATGAAAAATCTATTTGTCATAAAAAGAGATGGAAAATGTCAAAAGCAGGGAAAGACAAGGAAGATTTAAAAGAAGGAAAGTGCAAGAAAATAAGTCAAACATAAAGCAAGAAACTTTTGGTCAAGAAGGGCACAGCTTCCAATTCTGTTCAAGGAAGCAAAGAAAGGAAACATTACCTTATGCACAAACTTGCTAATTTCCTCAAAGAGGGCGCATTCATGGATTAGGGTTAGGCTTTGCAAGTGGGTAACTTGCTGACCAAGTTAGGTGACTTACTCAACAAGTCACTTAGTCTATAAAAGAATGCTTCCATCTCCTTTTCATAACTTTTAATAATTAATATTTTGGTGTTGATTGAAGCATAGATTCTTGTCTGACTGATGTGCCTTAGCTACCTTGGGTGATGCGCCCCAAGCCTTCCTAATCTCTTCTTTTCTCTCTTATATTCTTCAGTGAATCAAAATAGATTCCAAGAGAAGCCATTGAAGACCAAGATCAAGCTCAGATATCATCTATTTAGCCATTAGAGGAATTTTTCAGTCTAAAATGGGCCTCCTAAGGAAAATAATAAAATAATAGTTAAAATAATAAAATAATATTGATTAATTTTGGAGGAAGAAAGAAAAAAACTACTTTTTGTGTTCGTATTTTCGACATATCTCCCTGTATTTTTACTCAAATTTCGATCGGGAGACCTCGTTGGATGCATAATTTGATTCCGCATCCAACGATCTCTCCCGATCGAAATTTGAGTAAAAACACAATGAGATATGTCGAAAATACGAACAAAAAAATAGTTTTTTTTAATGACAAATATGTTAATTCAACCATTATGGTTGACTTATTTTATTGAAATTCTATTGGTTCTTGAACTCCAACTCACAAAAACTCATTGGGCACATTTTCTTATAAGGCCCATTTTAGACCCCAAATTTCCTCTAATGGGCCTTGAGAGCCAAGCTATAGTGAAGGAGACATCAGTTATGCTCTCGGGATTGTGATATTGGTGCCAAGTGTTGGGTTTAAGCCTCACATTAGAGGAAATTTCAATTTAAAATGGGCCTTCAAAAAATAATACAAATTCCATGTCATCATGTATTAGCCAATCAAAATGCTTTAAAATTCAAAAAGNCATCCAATGAGTACCCACACTGCATACTTTTGACGGACCTTGCTACCCCAAAAACAAGAAATACCTGAAAAAACGTGATGATGACATCATCATCACATTTTTTTAGGTATTTCTTATTTTTGGGGTAGCGGGGTCCGTCAAAAGTATGCAGTGTGGGTACTCATTGGATGCGGAATCAAATTCCGCATCCAACGATCTCTCCCGATCGAAATTTGAGTAAAAACACAATGAGATATGTCGAAAATACGAACAAAAAAATAGTTTTTTTTAATGACAAATANTTTTGTTCGTATTTTTGACATATATCCCTGTGTTTTTACTCAAATTTTGATCGGGAGAGCTTGCTGGATGCAGAATTAAATTCCGCATCCAACGAGTACCCACTCAACATACTTTTTATGGGCCCCTCTACCCCAAAAACAAGAAATACATGAAAAAACATGATGATGATGTCATCATCACATTTTTCATGTATTTCTTATTTTTGGGGTAGAGGGGCCCGTCAAAAGTATGCCAAGTGGGTACTCGTTGGATGTGGAATTTAATTCCTCATCCAATGATCTCTCATGTTTTAAATTTGAGTAAAAACACGGGGAGATATGTCAAAATTATGAACAAAAATGTAGTTTGTTTCTTTTTTTCCTCCAAAATTAATAAATCTTATTTATTATTTTAACTATAATTTTCTTAATTTTCCTTAGGAGGCCCATTTTGAGTTGAAATTTCCTCTAATGAATATTCAGTTTTGGGAACCATTGAGGGAGATAAGCTCCTTGAATCTCTTTGAGATTCTCATCTTGTTCTCATATTTCTGATCTATTTCATACAACAAGCTTTATTCTCCATGGGTTCATACTGCCAAAATTTATGTAAGAGAGGTATTCCAATGCTCATTTCATGATTATTTTTGTAATATTTGTGCACTGACAATGATACTATGGGAATAATAATGTTATCTGATTTTGTTGATTCTTATTAGAGTCTGATAAAACTCTGATAATATTTATTTGCAGAGCTAATAGTGTAGAAACAATAGCATGAACGAGGATAATAGAGAGAATAATAATGAGACTGGATACAAGAGAACTGGATAATCATACAATATATTTGCATGTATTATTGATCAACATAGTGTACATAAATAGTACATCCCTGATAGGTAAAATAGAGTTGCTAGGGAGACAACTCATGCTAGCTCATAAAGCATACTTACTAAAATATGATAAACCCCCATAGGTAACTAAAGCACTTTCCAAATATATAAAGCACCTCATGAATTGGATGAATCATGAGTGATGGAAAAACATGATAATCATGGAATTTGGAGAGAAAATCATGGATGATGGGTTGGAAACAAAAGATAGCATTTTCATAGTTGACTAGCTTTACCTAATCCACTGAAAGGAAGGAATAAAGCACGATAAAGACATAATCTATAGGAAGACGTAGTTACTAAATATGGAAGTCAATAAATTAGGAAATATCTAACCATAATTAGGATAAAGGCACTCCTTGGGTATATATGGAAAGTGATTATCAAGTGGTGCAAGTGGATGTCAACTATCTAGGCTAGTGGATAGGAAATTAATAAAAAAATGATTAAATATTGTTATCCTAAGTATGGAGTGGTTTTATAATATTCCAACACCCCCATTTAAGTGTGACTTTATGATGGAGTTATCTAAAATAATCTATAATATAGATGAATATATAGGCCCCAACAACAATTCCATCGTCACCCTTTAGAATTATTCATGTCCAGAAAACTGAGGAAAGAGGCAAAACCACATGGGGAAAATCCTCCATCAAGAAAGGACAAGGAAAAAAATTAAACAACATGTCTTCAACATATATTTTTAGGCTCTTGCATGAGCTGACTAAACTGCTTTTGGCAGAAGAATTTGATGAAGAAGTTGTGAGCCCTATGATCAAGCGCTAGATTGTAGTATCTACAAGAAAGAAGAGGAGAGACTATGTATAGCTAATCAGTTGATGAAAGAAGAGAATTATAAGAATTATTATTTATTATATCATACTCTGATATTCAAACAAAATCTGAAAATTAAAAGAGATATGTGCATATTCCTTCCCAAAGAGTAGAAAAATTCATCACAATCAGTAACACAATCAGTTCTGTGCATATCTGCAAAATGGTGAGATGACCCATGTATCTTCTTTTCGATCTGATGTAGGAACTTCCAAATTATTAAATGAGGATGAAATCACTCTGAAATATAATAAATATTATCATATGGAACAATAAATTCCAAAGTATTATTGTCTCCATGAGGATATAGGGCTAGAGTAGGAAAATGTTGAGCAACTGGGGAAAACCGATGAATGTAAAGATATGAATGATGGATGGACTTGAGATATGAACCATAAGTGTTTAGAATATATCCAAACATGTGTAAGATAATTCCAATGAGGACCAAGGTCATGGATAACCAACAAGTGGAAAATAGGAAAGACTTGAAACCATATAATATAAGTAACATTGCACAGGAAACGAATGAGGAATCAACTAGTGAATATGGGGTTTGTATAATATTAGGAGTACTCAAAGGTATGGTATATGGTATGGATGATGTAATAACATGCATATCAGCCTTAAATATGCTTATAATTCATAATTATTATCATTTGAATGAAGTGAGTAAGAGTTGCTCAAAGACAAGTCGGGATCTAGTGAAAATTCACAAGTATTAGGAGATGGATCTAGTAGACTGATATGTGGATTATTCAAGAAATAAATTGAGATTTATTATTATTATATATCATAAAGTGAATCTATTCAGATATATGAGGAATGGATTTAACTCTGGCACTTAAGGTATAGTTCATATTACCTTGGAACTCCGCACTATGACAGTCTTCAGGGGATTCAATAGGCTTCTCTAGCTCATATGGAACTTCAATGTTATGCTTCTCAAGAAACCGAGACATGATGTTAACCTTCTTCTTGAAAAAATTATTCTCAGGATGAAATCCCTTTCTGCAATAAGAACGCTTGTATGTGCTCCCTTTCTTCTTAATTTTTTTCATTGAACCTTCATAAGTAGGTTTTGAACTTTCATCCTCATTATCTTATTTTGGATTCTTCTCTTTCACTATTTTCTTATCTTTTGACTTTTCATTATTAATTCCTTGAGCTATAAGAGCATGATCCTTTCCCTTGGAGATTATAAGAGAACCCATCTAAATCAATTTATCTTTCTCCTTTGTTAGTGAATCAAAGAATGTACTCAAACAAGGCATTTTCCAATTTGAAATAGCAATCCTAGTAGCATGAAAAGTAGACACAAAAACTGAGTAGTCAGGACCCAATTTTGATAGGATGGAAAGGATCAATTAATATTCCTTCTTATCAATACCACATTGCTTGAACAATAGAACAAGTGACTGGAATTGGTGAAGAACCTTTCAATGGATTTGAAATTTCTTGGACTGAATGAGAATAACTCATTCTCCAACTGATGCACTCTTATCTCATCTTGTACTCCAAAGAGAGACTCAAGTTTGGTCCATACTTGTTTTGGATTGGTAGGACCATATAGATGTTAGAGTAGACCAGGATAATAGAGAGGCAAAGAAATACATAGGATTCATCCAACCTATTATTCCACTTAGCTTTCTCAATAATAGCATTAGGCTCATTCTCTAAAGCCAAAGAAACTATGTATAATCCGTTATTGCGCAATAGAATGCCAATTTTGGATTTACATACATGATAGTTTAAGGGAGTCAGGATTATATCTGAAGAGGAATGCACGCTAATAATTCAGTGCATCTCAAGAAGATACTCTCTACAACCTGCACAAATAAAAACTAGGAGAAATATTTGTAAGCTCGATTCAAGCTCTTTTCAGAGAGGAATAGGGGACTGAATGTGCTCTGATGTACAGAACTAATAGATCCTCAACTTTGTAGAAACTAAGAAACCTTGCGATATTATACCATGTAGAAATATCAGCTCTGATACTATGAATAAATAGAGACTTTATGCTAAGAATAAAACCATGATGTAGATCTAGCTACAGAGAAAATTCTCACAAGCATGCATAAGGAAAATAGAGAGAAGAATAATGAGATTGAATACAAGAGAAGTGGAGAATGATCCAATGTATTTCCATGTATTATTGATCAACATAGTGCACATAAATAATACATCCCTGATAGGTAAAATCGAGTTGTTAAGGAGACAACTCATGCTAGCTCATAAAGCATACTTACTAAAATATGATAAACCCCATAAGTGACTAAAGAAATTTCCAAATATATCAAGGACCTCACAAATTGGATGAATCATGAGTGATGGAAAAATATGCTAATCATGGAATCTAGAGATAAAATCATGGAGGATGGGTTGGAAACAAAAGATAACATTTTCCTAGTTGACTACCTTTACCTTATCCACTGAAAGGAAGAAATAAAGCAGGATAAAGACATAATTTGTAGGAAGGTGCACTTACTAAATCTAGAAGTCAATAAAGTAGGCATGATCTAACCAGAATCAATATAAAGGCACTCCTCATGGTATGTATGGCAAGTGTTGACCAAGTGGTGCAATTGGATGCTAACTATCTAGGCTAGTGGATAGGAAATTAATAAAAAATGATTAAATATTGTTATCATAAGTATGGAGTGGGTTTATAATATTCCGAGATATAAAGTAAAATTTCTAATTTCTTCTTTATTTTCTTACCTATGGTCATTAGCTGGTTAAAATTGACTAGTTTTATTGTTTTTAATGCCATGAATGATTTGTAAGATCAAAGTGAATTATGTAAGTTGTTATTGGTTATAAAATCACCCAAAAACTGAACCCAACTCACAAAATTATAATTATTTTAGGTCATATAGTGTTTGAGTGGCCTCCTCTGCGCAGGAAATCTCTAGGCCAAGTTCCTAGTTTTTTTCCAAACACCCTCAAACTCTTCCAAACTATTATGAACCTTCTCTACCAATATTTTCTTCCTTAATAGTGATTGATAAGTCACCTAATATCTCCATAATCCTTTATTTCTTGGAATTGACTCTTCAATCTCAGTTTGCATCAGTTGGGACACCCAAAATACTAGTAGTAGACTTCAACCTAGATGATGCTAGAAACCTAAAAGGGCCAAGCATCAATGTTCTTAGGGATATAAGCTTTCAGTATCCAAATATTTCTTTTGGTTTCTCCCATTAACCCTATGCAATCCCAGTACAACTTCCATTTTTTAACAAAGAAATTTCCCCACTTGTCAACTAGTTCTTTGATTTTGTTTTTCATAGCAGTAAGAGTTAATATTTCAGATTTGATTCAAATAAGGGATATTATAGTGGTATTATATCATGGTCCTCTAAACCTACTTATATATTCAATCATGATTCATAGAAGAGATCCAAATCCCAGGAAGAAAGATCCTCAAGGGGATGATTCAGATGGAATAAATTCTACTGAAGGAAAATTCCACGAAGAGAGTGACAATCATAGCATGGGTGAAAATGGTGATATCCAAAATCTTATTGCAAATATTATGTAAGTATTTGTATACATTACCCATAACATCATTGCATCTATACAAGAAACTAGAGAGTTTCATGTTAATCATTTGGAAAACAATAACGGTGAAGGTAGAAGCCATGGGTTGTTACATGAAGAAAGGAAGAGCCCCGAAGGGTTTGTATTTTCAACCAATAGGCCTCATAAAGGCCGACTAAGTTCACAAAGGAATCCTTAAATCAATCCATGCCTACTATGCCCAATTTCCTCGATGAAAGAAGAGAAGATATGGAAATCCATAATGAAAACATTGCCACCATGGAAGACAAGCATGCTGAATATCTCACCTTGAATGCAAAATGTCGAAGGGATTTGACAATCAAAGAATTTTGTGATATCTGATACAAAACCGACTCAAGATGTGGTTTCAAAAATATAATTAGAATTATGAGTGGAATAATTTTTTGGGAAGAATCTGTCTGCCCTATTTTGATGGGTCATCGAGTGTACAACTAGCCCATGGTTTCAAAATATAGATACATATTTCTAGTTAAAGCCCATGGATGTGAAAGAAGCTATAAATATGGATACCCTACACCTAGATGGAGAAGATACTTAATAGTGTTTTCATGGGATGAAGAGACTTGGACATCACTGAGTGACAACTTATGAATAATTCACAAGAATATTGCTGGAAATATTTGAAAGACAAGACCCTGAATTATCTTTCACAGAGATTGCGCATGTGAAGAAAGATGGAACTCCTAAAGCTTATATCTATGACTTTCAGAATTTGGATGTGATGTTCACTAACATCTAAGAGGATAGGTTGATCCTTTTGTTTATAGAATTATTAACAGAACCTTTGAGATGGTTGGTAAAACCTTACCGACACTCAACCTTGCAAGAAGTAGTGAATATAGCTAGAGATCTACAAGATTCCATTCCAAGGACCGAGTATCCTCCCAAGACTCCCATACCCCATAAATTTGAGAATAAAATACCTCCCTTGAGTAAATTTACTGCCTATGCAAAGAAATATTATTCTTACAAAAATCGAGATGAACTAAGGAGGAATAAGGTCTTCTTTTCATGCCAAGAACCTTGGGATCTAGGCCATAAGTGTGCCAAGGGAAAGGATCTCTATATTGAAGTATTTTCTAAAAGTGAGGCTAAAGAATAAGAGGGAGATCCACTAATATATACAGAGGAAACATATGAAACAACATATGAAGAGCCTCCTCTTGAGCTGAGAAAAATTGCAGTGTTTTCAAGGGTGCCCCGATTCCACACTTTCTGATTAAAAGGAGTGGTGCAAGGGAAAGAAGCCAATATCTAGTGGATGGAGGGGAAACACATAATTTTTTATATGAATCCATGGTGGAAATAAGGAATATAACCACTAAAAAATTTGGAGGCTTTACAATTATCATATTGGGTAACCATTTTATGGAATGCTCCAAGCAGATTCCCAAGTTGCAAGTAACTATAGGGAATTACACGATGAATAATATATTTTATGCAGTGGATGTGGCTGATACTAATGTGGTATTGGGATTTCAATGGTTGTACTCCATTGGAAATCACACAATAGACTATTAAGTTCCCGATATGATATTTAAGTATGAGGGTGGGAAAGAGGTAGTATTGAGGGGAGTCAATACCTACCCAAAGCAAGTAGTGACTCCACATAGTATGAGATCTATCATAAGGTATGGTGACATTGAATGGGTTGCTAAGTTCCAAATAACTAATGAGGAAAATTTTGTCAATGTTTCCTACAATCCCAAAGACATTAAAATATATTGCACAATCATAATGGATTTTTTGAAAACCTCCCACATGGAAGGCAACCGGACCATGGCATTGAGCTAGACGTTGGCACACTTCCTATAAAAATTCACCCCCACAAGCATCCAAAGTTCAAGGGTAATATTGAGAAGACCATCAAAGAAATCCTTGATTTGGGTCTCATTATACCAAGTTCCAACCCCTTTTCTTCTTCGGTGGTTCTAGTGAAGAAGAAGGATGGAACACTTAGAATCTGCATAGACTATTGGGCTCTGAACCAGATAAACATAAAGAACTGGTACCCAATTCCCAGATTGATGAGCTGCATGAAGAAAAATTCTTCGTCAATATAGATCTTCGATCGGGATACCACCAAATTAGAATGAAGGAGGATGACATACATAAGACAGTATTCCATTGTCACTTTGGTCACTTTGAGTTTTTGGTCATGCCATTTAGCTTGAATAATGCTACGACAACCTTCCAATATTGCATGAACAAGGTGTTCAGTAAGCAGCTCCATAAGCATTTCCTTGTTATCTTTGATGATATTTTTATTTATTGTAGGATATGGGAAGAGAACCTTCTCCATTTAGATGTTATGTTAACTATAATTGTAGATCAATGCTTTTATGCAAAGATATCCAAGTGTGAATTTGTCATGACTGAGATGACCTATCTCAGTCATGTGATTTTCCAAGAATGGGTTAAGGTGCACCAAGAGAAAATCCATGCCATCTTGGATTTTCCAAGCCCAAGAAACCTCATTGAATTTAGAGGCTTCATTGGCCTATGCAACTACTACCAGAAATTTGTCAAAGGTTACTCCAACTTCACTGCACCTTTGACATATTTGAGCAAGAAGGGGGCATTCATTTGGAATGGGGAAGTAGAACAAGATTTACAAAATATGAAGGAAATAATGAGCAGTTGTCTTGTGCTATCATTGCCTAATTTCACCAAGCCTTTCTTGTTGGAGTGTGATTCCTCGGGGGAAGGCATTGGAGTTGTTTTGATGCAAGAAAGGAACCCTACTTCCTATGAGATCAAAAAAATTGTGTTGAAATATTGTAACTTCAAAGGATATTCTAAATTTATTTTACTGATGTACCCCAAGGGAGATGTTCTATTCCTCTGTCGGGATTTTATTATTGTAATTGGTCATCATAGAGTCATGACGTAAAGCCTCCATTGTAAGTCCGGTCAATAGTACCCTAATGAATATAATAAAATATTTTTTTGTGATCTCCTAGGTGAAGTCATCCCAGACAGTTTAGTGGGGCCGACTTGATTAGGGTAAAATTTAGTTGACAAAAAGAGTATAAATAGAGGAGTTGCGCTTCTCATTTGAACAAAGACTCACTCACTTGTGTAGTGCATAGGAGAGAGAGAGAGACATATCAACATAGATCCAAATCCTAGGCTCTATCAAGCACAGAGAGGGATCAAATCTCCTGAGGTGGAAACCTCTTCTCAGGTATTACACACAAGGAGCTATTCGATGAGAGGTTTGCACACTTAAATCTATGCAAGTTTAAAATTCAATATATTTTCTAAAAAATTAGATGATTTGGTAGGATCAAACCTTGGACCTCACGCCCATTATCCCAACACCCTTACCACTATACTATAGGTAGTTCTTACCATACATAGAAAATAACTTATATATAAACTTGAATAATCTGTTTATTTATATAAACCTAAATTTTAAAATATATTTTATTTTTAATTTAAATATAAATTTACTATAAATTTAAAATTATATTTTAGTTTGAATTTAAATATAAATATAAATTATATTTTAATTTAAAATTAAAATTAAATTTTAATAGGTTAAAATTAAAAATTAAAAAAATGTAAATACAATTTAAATTTAAATTATATCTTAATTTAAATTTAACAACACAACTTTTCTTTCCAAAAAACATCTTAAAAACTATTGTTTTTTAACTAAAATGATTATGGATTTATAAAAAGAAAATAGGCTAAGGCTTAGCCAAAGCAGTCATTATTACAATCAATCATCTGACTCAATGTAGGCTAAGAAATCAACCCCTTCAGTTTACCTCTGATATACATAATAGGTTCCCAATGAGCTTCTTCCTCATTGACCTTTAGAGCTCCTTGAGATAGTAGGAATCCCAAAATTTCCTTAGCATCGGCTTCCTTGTTCGATCCCCGCAAGACATGAAACAATAGATACGAAGAGAAATCATGCAACATTGACCTCAACCTTTGCAAGGTTTTGTTAAGCAGTGGCTCATTGAAAAAAGCATCTGAGTTTAGGGTCTTTATCAGGATTTTCGAGTCCCCGAAGACTTGAACCTCTTTGATCCCTTTCCCATAAGCTATCTAGAAGGATTTCAGTAAACCAAGGATATCTACATGATTATTGGTTTTCTGTCGAAGTACTCAACTAAAACTTTCATCTCTTTTTCCATCCGCGGAGTAAATCACCCGGCCATCTCCTGCCCTCCTAGGATTTCCTTTGGAGGCGCCATCAAAGAAGATCAAATCTTTATCCTATTCCTTCCACCAAATCTGAAACTCAACATCCGTGTCTCTTAGCCATCACCATGGATTTATGCGCGGTTTCCCAGGATCCTTTTTTCTATCTCTGAAAGTATATGTGCCATCCATTTTTTTCTTTTGGAAGCAACGTATTACCCTTCTTAAAAGACTGAACACCCACTGTTTCAATGAGGAAAGATTCGATTTTTGCAGCCACCTTAACCGCTAATTGCTGGTTATTGTCTAATATTTTATCATTTCTGGCCAACCAAATATTCCAACACGCGTATTTGGGGATTTCTACCCAAATTCCACTCGAATCTCATGACTTGCTTTTGATTGGGAAGGGGTATCTCAATTTCTAGGTGGAGAATAGTGAGACTAGTGATGTTTTCTCCAGAACTGGGACATTGATGCCAAGAAGAGTGAGGGACCACACATCCTGGGAAAAGATACAGTCCATGAAGAGATGGTCCCTGGTTTCTAAGTCTCTGTAGCACATTATGCATCTGTGTGGTCCAATTATACCATGTTTGGCCAAATTTTCCCCAGTTAACACCTTTCTGTGCATCAATACCCAAATGAAAAAATTGACCTTCAGTAGTCTGCTTGAATCCCATACTTGCTTCCATATTTCTGTTGGGAGCACTGGCACATACTCTGATTGTAGAGAGGTGAACACATGTGCTGTTGTGTATACACCATTTTTCCCCCATACCCAGCGATCTTTTTCATGCTGATGTACAGATGCCAAATCCATTAAAGCCTTCAATAATTTTGATTTCTGTGTTTCCATTTGCTGTGGAATCCGTGGGATGACTCAATTATGCCACCTTCCATCCTCTTGCCAGGTTGCAATGGTAGTTAGTGTGTTAATTCCCTGCATTTTAAGCCAATAACAGATGCCACTAATCCCCTCCATGCTGTCCAATGGTGGGTTCCCCATAATCCTATCAAGCCAAAGTAGCGTATTATTCTTGTTTCCAGGTATCCTGTAGAGTTCTTTTTGAAAAAAATAAATCCCTCGTCTGCAGAGATTCCATGTGACTGTTCCTTTTTGCAATTTGAGTGCCTGTAGGTTGCGCAGATTCTCTCCTTTCATATATTTCAACTTCAAAATTATTCTAACTGGATTCTTACTGTTTGAATGCAGGTTCCACAAATGTTTTCCTCTAAGAGCCAAATTTGCTTGCCTCGGATCCCTTATCCGTAAGTCTCCTTCATCCATCGGTCATATAATAATATCCCACTTCACTAAGTGGAATTTCTTGTTATTCCCTTTTCCTCCTTGCCATAAAAAGACCCAGATAATCTTAGTGATCTAACCAGTTATCGTTTTCAAAGCTAATAGGAAATATGCTTAGAAAATTGGCAATGAGGAGAGCACAGATTTCACCAGCTTAGATTTCCAAATTTGGTGAGACATTGACCACCCCAACCTCTTATTTTAGATTTCAATTCACTCAGTACTTCATCCCACAACGTAGCTTTGTTTTACCCCAGGGTTAAGGGGAGACCGAGATATTTTATTTTCTCCCATATTGCTAAGCAAGTAAAGTCCAAATAGTCTGCAATACATTGAATGTATTTTTGCTCTGAATTCCAGCCATAAATAACGATCTTCCTTTTGTTGATGAGCGCTCCAAAGATGCTACAAAAGTCCTATAGAATTCTGGTGAAAACTTTAGCTATTTGAATGGAGGCTCCCCCGAGCAGCAATGAATCATAAAAAAAAAGAGCATGGTTAATGGGCTCAATGCCTTTTGTTATCCTTATGACTGGAACAGTCCCTACCTTATTTTCTACAGCTAGCTTTCTGCTCATTGAAGCAGCCATCAAAATGTGCAAAAATGGAGAGAGGGGACAACCTTTCCTTATTCCCCTCGAGGATTGGAAATAGTTAGTTGGTATTCCATTTACAATGGGGGAAATCCATGGTTTTTCTATGCACGCTTTGATAAAATTGACAAAATTAGAGTTGAATCCGAAGGAAAGAATAACTTTGAGAGGAAATGAGTGTCGTACCCAATCAAATGCATTTTCCATGTCAAGATTTATTATCATTCCTTGCTCCTTCTAGTGATAACTAGAGTGAATGGATTCTTGTACCTGAATCACGCTATCTATGATATGTCTCCCTTTAACAAAACCTCCCTGACTATAAGAGATGAGTTTCCAAAGCAGTGGTTTAATTTTGTTTTTCGGAAGTTTAGACAGAATTTTATATGATGAGTTGCAAAGTGAGATTGTCCTGAATCTATCAAAGGAGCTCAGATTCACTTATCAGTGCAAGAAAGGTGGATTTTGTGCTACCACTCACCTTGGATTTCTGTTGAAAATGTTTTTCCATTCTCAGAAATTCAATCTTAATGATTCCCCAACACTGCCTATAAAAATGATTTGAAAACCTATCTGACCCAGGGACCTTGTCTGGTTCCATAGACCATACTATGTTTGCATATTTCTTCTTCGGAAAAAGGATTAGAAAGGGATGTGTTATCATATCTATTGAAAAATAAATGGATGTGAGGAGGAAATTAATGATGGCATCCTCACATCCATCTCTATTTTTTTTAAACAAATTTTTAAAATGAGTTTCAGCAACAATATTAATTTGATCATGACCTTTGTGTAGAGTTCCATCGGAAGCGATGATTTCAGAGATATGTTTTCTAGATAATATTTCTCTTCACTATCTTTGAAAATAGGAGGAATTGTGGTCTCCTTCTTTTCGCCACAAAATTTGAGACTTCAACCTCAAGTATTCTTCCTATTCCTAGAAAGAGAGAAAAGTCTTGGCTTGGGTTGTTTTCTCTTTTTGAAGATCTGCACTAATGATGTCCTTGATTTCAAGATCTATTTGGAGATTTTCTAATAACTGGGTAGTTCCCTTTTTGTGGCTGGTTGGAGTATTGATAGGATTTCTGACCCATTCCCTTAGAGCTTCCTTTGTGGCCTTGAATTTCTATTCACACACAAAGGAGGGGGACCCAGTCACAGGAGTAGACCAAGCTGAGGTTACCTTTTCCTTGAACCCTTCCTTTTAGATCCAGAGAGGGATGAATCTAAAGGGGATGGGGCCCAAATTCTCTTCATATTCCAAATGGAGCATGATGGGTTTATGATATGGAGTTAGTTTTGGAAGAGTTTTGGTGGAGATTACTCTCTTTTCCAGTAGTGAAATCTGGACCAGGAAGCGATCCAAATGGGAAGCTATGTGGTCTATCCCAACTCTATGATTTGTCCAGGTGAAAAGGCCTCTTTTTGTATTGATATATAAAATATCCCACTGTTGCATAATGCCCTCTACCAGGGGCAACATTTGATCCTTCCCTTTGTTTCCTCCCCTCTTTTCATTTGAGTCAAAGATCAGATTTATATCTCCTGCTACTATTATACTATGGGGGGTGTAAATCTCAATGAAATCTGCGAGAGTTAGCCAACAATTGAAGAACCGGAACATACAAATTAAAAATGGAAATGGTGAGCTTAATTGATATATGACAGAGTTCTGTGTAGATCTAGTGCTGGGTTTCAAAAGAAATTTCTAAAGAAAACTCCTTGTCTGAACACAAAGTTTCCAGGCCCCCAGAGGAGCCTCTGGCACTTATGGCCTTACCTACGTTTTTCTTCCACTTTGAGCTGTTGATCTGAAGGAGGGATTCCTCTTCAATATTGGTCTCTTGGAGCATGAGAATATCAGGGTTTTCTCTTTTCATAAGGTCTTTTACTACTTCGAATTTCAAAGGGTTCCCCAATCCTCTGCAATTCCAAGAGACCAACCACATTACTTACTAAGACTGGGATGAGATGAACCTCCCTTGGGAGGTCTTGTTCTAGTGTTTCTCCCCATATTCATTTCAATTGTATATTGGTTTCCCTACATTTTTTTTCTCTCTGCTCCTTCCTCTCGAGCTTCCCTATGGGATTTCCTCCCATATTTTCTTTTATGGCCTCTCAAAGGACTCGTCTTTCGATGACCCTAAGGATTCTGGAGGTTTTTTCCTAGCTACCTCAGTGTAGGAGGGTGAGGAGTATATCCCTACTGGAGATCTTGGGTGAGTTGCTTCTGTCATTTCCTTCTCGACTGCTGAGGGAGGGGTCTGCTAATATATCTCCTCAATAATCGTTTATGTGATGTCTTCCTCTACCCTAAGTGTTTCAAAGGGATTTTCCTCCACTTATTTCCTTGGCTGATCTTTGTTTCCTTTATTTTGTTCCGGCCTTACTTCTGGCCCATCAGACCCCCCCACAGTTTCTTTTCCTTTTTTCCTGATGTTTTCCTTTGGCTTGGTTGTTTTCTAAGCCTAGATCCATTGATATTTGGGGCTCTCAGCCTCTTCCTCAGCCTTCTTCTTGTAGTATCTCACAAAGTGTCTATGACTATGGCAATTGCTGCATTTGAAGGGAAGTTGTTCATAGTCCAGTTCTTGGATATGTGACCAGTCTGAAACCGTTATATTGATTTCTTCTAGAAGCCATGTTTCCAAATCAACCTCAACATAGATTCTTGCATAGGATTACTGTTCCTTTCACTTCGCCTGGTCTATGTATTTCCCAAGAGTGTTGCCAATGGTTTCCAGTGTCTTCAGATTCCAACAGTGCAGGGGTAAGTGTGGAAGGAGCACCCACACCGGGACTGTCGACGTCACATCTTGCAAAGAATTGAAGTATGGAGTCCATTTATTCAAGCATAAACCCTGAGGACCTATGAAGTAAGGTCCATTCTTGAATATGAGGTTTCTATATTATCCTTATTCAAACAAGAATACAAATAATCCCTTACCTACGGAGTAGCTTATGATGCCTTCTTTTACTAACGGACTCCAATTCCTCTACACCCATGCATCTACTACCTTGGGAGAAGGACACAAGCTTGTGAACTTCCCAATGAGACCCTGATCTGGTAGATTCAAAGCTGATCTACATGTTTCTTCAGTTGGGAGGGCGATGGTGGGTATACTATCCATATTTTTGACGATTTTTTGTTGAGTCTCGTTCAATTTTCGGTTGCCATTGCTAGCTATCAACTTATTGAAAGCCACCAGCTCAGGAAGATGAAATGAGGATGCCTCAGGACGCCCATCTGGGCCCATGGATCCAGGGACATGATCAGCAAAGTTGGCTACTAGGGTGAGATCACCAGATGAGTGATCAGCTCAAGGTGCATGTGCAAGGTTTCCTTCCTGCGATCAACTCGAGGACGGTTCCAGTGAGGAACACAATTAGAACTTAAAAACTATTTTCAAGTGTTGAGCATATGGAGTTTTACTTTTCAAGTTTTTATTTTACAGTAAAAAGGTTTTGGATTGGCATGAGCATGCCCAACCATGAGCACATTTTGGATTGGCATGAGCATGCCTATCCAATTCAACTACATAATCGAGTCTATTTTTCTAGTCTTTAAACCTGGAAAAAAAACACCAAGGTTTTTATCAATTTTTGTTTCAATGAAATAATAAAAGGTCTCATTTCTTAAAAATAAAAATAAAAAGGAAATAAACAATTAATTTTAGGGTTTTAAAAGGTGATGTATATCTATCCATTCCACATATACAATGAAATCTAAGGGATGAAACGAGCTCTTACCAGAAATTCAATTTAAATTTCGGAGAGGAAAATTCATTGTTATGCTTAATGCCAAAACGATTCACAAGTATCCGACAAGCTAAACACCAATGATATGTATGACTTGCAATTTTATTTTATGTGAGAAACAATTCGTTTTCAGAGTTACATGGTAAAATAAATTTCAGCAATTGATCTGTTTTGGGTATTGAGGGTGAATCAAATCATTTTCAAGCACAGACGAAAATTGTTAGAGCTAAACGATTTCACTGTTGGAAGATAATAAAAAAAATTGGGGGGGGTGAAATCGAGCTAATGATTATAGTGTTTATGGTCTGAGAGATGACAGCTAGGTCAAAATACGAATTTCACAAAGCAATACTAATCAATAATAAATAATTAAATTTATATTTTTTATTATTTTGTTAGTAACAAACATTACTCACAAGTGTTACAATATCTCTCTCATATTAGGTTTTTTTTTTGGGACATTTATTTTGGTCGATAATTAAAAATTTTATTTTTTATTATTTTGTTAGAAACAAACATTACAATATCTCCCTCATATTAGGTTGGATTTTTTTTCCGACATTCATTTTGGCGGATAATTAAAATTTTTATTTTTTATTATTTTGTTAGTAACAAAAGTTACTCGACAAACTTTACAAGATCTCCCTCATAGAAGATTTGACAAACGTTACAAGATCTCTCTCACATTGGGCTATAGAGAACCTCTCAGTGCAACCATTAAGGAAGAGAATACCTATTTTGGGATTTTATCTTATACATATTACATAGAGGAAGTTTTATTGGGTTTTCTTCCCCTCAAGGGTTTCCCAGGATAAATACCGTGTCTATCTTGTGATTATGTTTCTTTCAATGATTTTGCATATGCTATTGTTATGAATTTGAATTAAACACTAATGATATCTAGCTAAGCATATGAAGTCTTAAAATGGTATCAGAGCTAGGCTCAATAGAACAACTTTCACAAGGTGAAACTCTCTCTCCTCTCCCTTCGGAAGAAGTTAGGGTTTCTGCAAAGTTTGGAATTTTGAATTATCTACTTGCATAGAACGTTGAGCCTCCCTAGTTAGTGACCTTTTGGATAGGATGGCCCCAAGAACTAAGCTTGAGGACAAAATGGAAGGAATATAAAACTTCCTAGCATGGAAGTATAGGATTGGTCTCATTCTTAGAGAGAATGATCTTGAGAAGTACATCAAGGATGAAGTTGTAGAACTGAAAGAAGATGAATCTAAGGAGAAGCATGAGAAACACCTAATCAAAGCAATGAGGATTATTGTTGATTTTATCAAAGATCACTTGATCACTCAAGTGTCATCTAAGAAGACACCAAAGAAAATGTATGATACACTTTCAAAAATGTATGAGGGAAATAATATAAAAAATAATATGAATTTGAGAGCTCAACTGAAGCACACCAAGATGATTCAAGGAGTGTGTAAATTGAACCCAAGAGATAGAACAATTACACTCACAAAATTGCTAATCAAACATGCAAAATTCATACAAAAGGAGACTGAAATTGGAGCATAACACTAATCTGTATTCAATAAGTGTACAATAGCCAACCTTGTGAAGTAATAGGATTCTTCAATATATCATTACATGAAAGAATCGAATGCATAAAGATGCCATTCTAAATAGTCAACAAGTATGCTTACTAAATCTAGTCAAATGTCCCATAGGTGCATAAAGCAGTTTCCAAATCTATGAAGATTCTCATGAATTTGCTAATTCAAGTGGGAAAGCTAAAGAGGAATGGAAATACAACTCATACATGCTTTTATTTGGAGAAAAGGAGGGAGGATGATGTGGGAAAAAAACAAGTCAACTACACCTAGTCTAGCTTTTCCTTTTTCCTTAAATCAGAATAAAACAAGGCAGATTTTCAGAAAAAGAAGCTATGTGCTTTGGAGGATATGGAATAAAGAAGACATGCTAAATTGTGTTTCCAAGATGTTTCCCAAGTGCTCCATGACTCAGTTTTAGCATGTGTTGACTTCTAGGACTTGTAGAAGGAAACTAGCATAGAATGGAATCTAGGAAACTAGGTAATAAGACAAAAATAATTAAATTAATGTCTAAGGTAGGTAACTATGGGTTGATTGTTCTAAAACCCCCCCTTAAGCCTGAATTTATGAGTAAATATCAAAAAAATATAGGGCCTAGAAACAAGGCTTAGTAACCCTTTACATACTGCTTGTCCATAAAATCAAGGAAAGTAGCAAAAACCTAGTGGGAAAATCCTCCCTTAAACAAGGACAGGAAAGACAAAATTTTGGAAATCTTGTCATCAATCATGCTTCATAGCATGATCAAAAATCCCCATCAGTGATTTGAGATTGCTGAAGGTCTTCTCACAAAAAACTTTGGTGAAGATGTCTGCTACTTGTTCTGAAGATGCATAGAAGAGTAGATGAATGGTGCCATCATGCACAAGTTGTCTAATGTAGTGCATATGGATCTCAATGTGCTTGGTTCATTGTCTCTAAACTAGATCATTACAGATTCAAATGGTGCTTTGATTATCATAGTAGATAATAGTTGAAAACTTTGATTCGAAACCACATTCTCCAAGTATCCCCTGCAACCACAAACATTGAGTTGCTTCATTTACAACTCCTCTATACTCTGCTTCTGTAGATGAGAGTGCTATGTCACTCTGCTTCATTCTTAACTAGATGATTGGTCCTTTTGTAAGCATGAACACATATCCTGATGTAGACTTTTGATCTATGTTGCCACCTTCCCAATCACTGTCAGTAAACCCAATCAAATCAAGATCAGATTTTGCTTTGTAGAAGATCCCATGAGTTCTTGTTCCTTGAACAAAGTTTAGGATCCTTTTGGCCGCTCTCCAATGGATCCCATGAGTCTGATCCATGTATCTCAAAGCCACACTAACCGCATAAGATAGATCAGGTCAAGTGTGTGTAAGATAAATAAAACACCCAATCAACTGCCTATACAGTGTATTATTTACCATATGAGAAGAACTTGCTTCTTAAAGCTTAACTCCTGAAAGGAAGGGAGTCTTTCTTAGCTTGCAATATTTCATGTTGAACTTTTTCAAAAAATCCAAATCATACTTGGACTGATTTAATTTGATTCCATGTTGGGATTGAGCAATTTCAAGAGCCATGAATTGGCTCAACAATCCCAAATATGTCATAGAAAATGCATGGTTCATTGCATCCTTCAAGGAGGGAATATCTTTCTTTGAACTTCCTGTAATCAGAAGGTCATCCACATACAAGACAATAATAATCAAAGAACCATGAATCAGATTCAAATATACATTAGGATCAGACTTGCATCGAACAAAACTCAGTGATAGAAAAAAACCATCAATCTTGGCATACCAACCCTTGGGGGCTTGCTTGAGCCCATACAATGATTTCTTTAACCTGCACACTAAATATGGATTAGAAAAAAACCCTTCAGGTTTCTACATGTAAATATATTGAGTGAGATCTCCATTTAGGAAAGCACACTTCACATCCATGTGATGTACATCCCACTGCTTCAAAGATGCAATGGCTAGAGCTAGCCTTATGGAGTCCATCTTTGTCACTGGTGCAAAGGTGTTATTGTATTCAATACCATGTACTTGTGAGTATCCCTTGGCTACCAATATTGAATTATATTTCAAAGTTGAACCATCAGGAGCAAACTTAGTCTTGAAAAAACACTTACATTGAACTAGCTTCCTCCCTAGGGGAAGATCAACCAATTCCCAAGTGTTGTTCTTCTGGAGCGAGTTGAATTCTTATTTCATGGATGTTTTCCATATTTGATCATGTGCTTCATATTCATATGTCTATGGATCTAATTCAACCATCATATAGCACTTCTCAGCAAATATAGGATCTTCACACAAAGGGCACTCTCAAATTGAGATCTAGTCCTGCTAGTGTCACTAGGATTTCCAGCTAGTTCCCCAGTTGCATGAATGGTATTTGCTGACCATTTTGGTCTTATAGGATTGTTAGGATCTACAATCAAATCATCATTATCATACATATCAGAATCAGAAACCTTATTATTCTCTTCACTTACAATCAATGGATCTGGTGGTGAAGAAGACTCACCAACTTCAACTACTACTAAAGACTCTTCTTGGAACTGAACACTTATTTCAATGAAAGATTTGTTAGTGCTCAAGTTGATCAGATTGTACCCTTTTGAATCTTCAAAATACCCAACAAATAGGAACTCTTGGCTTTGGGGCTGCAAATTCTTCCTCTTTTCAGTTGGAATTATAGCCCAAGCCTTTGATCCAAAAATCCTAAAATGGGTCACATCTGGCTTGTGCCCACTCCAAGATTCAAAAGGAGTCATACCATCAAGATTCTTATGAGGCACCCTATTCTAGATGGAGGATGCACAGTTTATAGCCTTGGACCAAAACTTTGGTGGAAAAGTCTTAGCCTCCATCATGCAGGTTTCCATCTCCTTCAATGATCTGTTCTTTCTCTCAGCAACACCATTTTGTTGTGGTGTGTAAGGGATTGAATGCTGCATCTAAATACCTGCATATTTACAATATAGAATGAACTCAGACTTGACATACTCACCGCCATTTTCATATTTGAGGATCTTGAGTTTCCTCCCATACTGGTTTTCAACCAAGGCTCTAAATACTTTGAATAGGTCAAAAAATTTAGACTTACGCTTTAGGAAGTGAACCCAACAATACCTGGAAAAGTCATCTATGAAGGTCAGTGCATATTTGTCTTGACTCATGGACATATGAGGGAATGGACCAGCAATGTCACTGTGGATCAGCTCAAGAGGTTCATAGGTTCTCTCATGACTAGCTTCCTCATACTTGTGCTTTGGTTGTTTTCCTAGGATACAACCTTGACAGAGTTCCTTAGAAAACTTGATCTTTGGTAACCCTATGACCATATATTTTTCACTCAAATCAGAAAGATACTTGTAGTTAATATGGCCAAATATTTCATTCCAAATCTTGCTTGCTTCATTAGCATGAATCAGAAGAGCAGAGGGGTTTGAGTAGGGTATAAAATGGGAAAACTTGTATACCTTTGAAGTGTGATCTACAACACCTTTTGCTATGACTTTACCATTCAATGTCTCAGTGATTTAAACATCATTAGGGGAAAATATGACCTTCTATGCAGACCCAGTATGAGTCATCTAATACACTGACAAGATATTAGAGGCAATACCTAGAACATACACCACATTATTGAACTTACCATGGTCAAGATCAATCCTTCCCTTCCCCAAATTGTCAGTGAAAGAGTCATCTCCCAAAAATATTGGTGGACCTTTCGACATGTCAAGAGAGGAGAATGTCTCTTTTGTCGAAACCATATGTCTAGAAGCTCCAGAGTCTATGTTGAAGCTAGGTGAGCTTGATGCGCCAGCAACCAAGGCATGTACTCTCTCTCTCTGTCCTCTGAATTTGATCCTCCTTCCCTCTTCTTTGAGAAATTAGGAAGGGAGATGTTATTCTTCTCTAGAATTTGGGTCAACATGTCAATTTTCTTCTTCATACAAGAGCTCTTAGGATGATATCCCTTACTGCAGTATGCACACTTTCTCATTTCTCTTTTTTCCTTCTTCTTCTGGGAGTTCTTCTTGGAACCTTGGGGATCCTCTTGAGACCTGTTCTTGTCTCTCTTTTGCTTAGGTGGATTTTTATCTTTTTTCTTGCTTTTTGAATCCGCCCTTGAATCTCCAACAACCAAATATTGGTCTTTGGAAGGTTTGATGGTGCCCATCATCACCAACTTATCTTTCTCCTATGTGAGGGATTCGATGAACTCTTCAAGCTTAGGAATCTTCTAGGATCAAGCCACCAACTTGGTGGCATGGAAGGTTGAAACAAACACTGAATAGTCAGGACCAAGCTTAGAGAGTATGGCCAAAACTAGTTGCTCTTCCTTATTTCGATCCCACACTGTTTTAACTACAAAACAATGGCCTTAAACTTGGAAAAGTAGAGTTGCAATGATTCGAAGCTAATGGGACTCAAGGAGATCAGATCATTATTGATTTGATGTCCTCTCATCTCATATGTCTTTCCAAAAATCTCTTATAGCTTCTCCCACAATTCATTAGGTGATTTAAATCCATCAATACGGAAAAGGAGGTCTCTTGAAATGCTCAGACACAAAAGACCATAGGCCTCATCCCTCCTATTGTGCCATTTAATTTGCTTTGCAACTGCATTGGGCTCTACCTTAGTTTCCATAGTCACCACGTCGAGACCTTTATCTCTCAACAATATCTCCATCTCAGCGTTCCACTCAAATAAATTGAATGGAGTCAAGATGATCTTCTGAGATTGGTCCATAGCTCAGAAATTGTGCCCTCCAGTCAGCAGAATGTTCTCCCAGTCAATATGTCGAACCTACAATAGTAATAAGGAAGGAGATAAATTGATCTACAAATTCTATGATACCATGTGGAAATTGAACCCAAGAGATAGAACAATTACACTCACAAAATTGCTAATCAAACATGCAAAATTCACACCAAAGGAGACTGAAATTGGAGCATAACACTAATATGTATTCAATAAGTGTACAATATCCAACCTTATGAAGTAATAGGCTGCTTCAATATATCATTACATGAGAGAAAAAAATGCATAAATATTCCATTCGAAATAGTCAAAAAGTAGGCTTTCTAAATCTAGTCAAATCCCCCATAGGTGCATAAAGCAGTTTCTAAATCTATGAAGATGCTCATGAATTTTATAAGTCAAGTGGGAAATATAAATAGGGATGGAAAGAAAAATATTACATGATTTTATTTGTAGAAAATGAGGGAGGATGATGTGCGCAAAAAACAAGTCAACTACACCTAGTCTAGCTTTTCCTTTTTCCTTAAATCAGAATAAAACAAGGCATCTTTTCAGAAAAAGAAGTTATGTGCTTTGGAGGATCTAGAATAAAGAAAACATGCTAAATTGGGTTTCCATGATGTTTCCCAAGTGCTCCATGACTCAATTTTAGCATGTGTTGAATTCTAGGACTTGTAGAAGGCAACTAGCATAGAATGGAATCTAGGAAACTAGGTAATAAGACAAAAATAATTAAATTAATGTCTAAGGTAGGTAACTATGGGTTTATTATTCTAACAAGGAGAATCACTTCAATATTAATTCATAAGGGTATCCCAGTTCAGGGAACAACTAAGTTCTATTTGAGACACCCTTGATGAATATGAACCAGTTATGACTACTCTCAATGGTCTCACTAGACCTTGGGATTCATTCATATAGACTCTGTGTGCCAGAAAATAAAGTATGAAGTTTTACATTGTATGGGAAGATTGCATCCAAAAAGAAGATAGAGTAGATAACAGAGAATATCTACTTAGAGAAGATGATCAATATCTATCCATACATACTAAAAGAAGAAAACAGTCGAACTTCAAGAAGGATAGTCATAAACCTCCAAAGAAGTTTCAAAATAAAGGAGAAAACAATCCGAAGAAAGATTACTCAAAGTATCAATGATATAAAGGTCATAAGATAGGACACATTTCCAGAGAGTTTCTATCAAAGAAGAACAACAACAAAAGACATCATGCTCATCTAACTGAAGATGAGGATGAGGAAGAAGAAGAAAGGCCTCGAAAGAGACTAAAAAAAGAAGAAGATGTAGAAGAATATGTACTATTCTCTGTAGTCTCTGGGTATGTAACACCTAGAGAAGATAAATGGCTTATTAATAGTGGTGCTTCAAAGCACATGAAAAGAAATAATCAAACTCTTTCAATACTTGAAGAAAAGAGCTATCCTCAGAAAGTATCATTAGGAGATCACTATCAATATCGCATCAAAGGTATTGGTGAATCAAGCTACAAGCTTGACTCTAGAACTTCCATGAAGATGAAGGAAGTACTATATGTAGTAGGTTTTCAAAAGGACCTACTTTTTATCTCATTGCTAGATAATAAAGGATTTAGAGTTGATTTTATAGATGGAAAAGTACTCATGTGGTCCAAAGGAATGACACTTGAAGATTCTGTGGTCATTGGTGAAGAAGAACGAGGTCTGTACAAACTCAAAAGACATCCATAGACAACCCTTGTCCATGAGACTACTGGCTCAAGTGAACTATGACATAGGAGGCTTTCTCACATCAACTACAAAGCACTACCCTATTTGACCAAGGTGGTAACATGGTTACCAGATCTGAATATTGACCATGGAGGAACTTGCAAATTATGTGCAAGAGGAAAGAACATCAAGAATCCCTTTTTGAAAAGTGAAACAAAGACTAAAGGTATGTTGGAATTAATTCATTCTAATGTATGTGGTCATATTCCCTCCACATATTTAAGTGTATATGAATATTGTGTCACAATTATTGATGATTATTCAAGAAATACATGGATATACTTCTTGAAGACCAAGAGTTAAGTGTTCGGGAAATTCAAGGAATTCAAGGCCTTGATAGAGAACCATTCAGAAATAAGAATCAAGACACTGAGATCATATAATGGTGGAGAATATACTTCAAAATTGTTTGAAGCATTCTGCAAGGAAGATGGAATCAATAGGGAACTAACCACTCCCTATAATCCTCAACAGAATGGTGTTGCGGAAAAAAAGAATAGAACCGTTATGAAAGAAGTGAAAACAATGATTGATGACCAATACCTTCCCATGCATCTATGGGATGAAGAAACAAGAACAATTGTATATGTGCAAAATAGATTTTCTTATAGTTCTCTTGGATTCAATACTCCTGAAGAAATATATATAGGAAAGAAACCTGAAGTGATCCATCTCAACATATTTTCCTCTCCAGTATATGCACATATTCCGGAAGAGAAGAGAACCAAGTTGGATCCTTCTGGAAAGAAGGGAATATTTGTTGGATACTATGAAGTCTCCAAATCCTTCAAGATATACATTTCAGGATTCCATCATATAGATATTAGTAGGGATGTGACATTTGATGAACAAAAAACTCTTAATAAATCCAAAAGGTGTTAGCTTGAAGAAGTACGTAAAGAGGATGTACCTCCCAGAAAAATAGAAGTTGAACCCTCTCCTAAAATAGTAGCATCCAAAGATCATGATATGCTAGAACCTCAAGAACCCCCTACTATGGATATATCTCGAAAGATAAAACTTCTTGGGTAATAGAAATAATACAAGAAGCATAGAAGTATGGAGCTCCAAAAGGCTCTAAAAGAACAAGAGATCAAAGCCATTCTCCAATTATGTAACTTTGATGTGTGACCTTGTAGATAAAGAACCCACTAGCTACAAGCAATATGCACATAAGAAAGAGTGGGTGGAAGCAATCATGGAAGAATACCAGTCAATAATGAAGAATGATGTTTGGGATATAGTACCCAAACCAAAGAACAAGAGTGTGGTATATTCGAAATGGATATACAAGATAAAACATGTAGCTGATGGAAGTATTGAAAAATACAAGGAAAGATTTGTGGCTAGAGGATTCTCTTAGAAAGAGGGGATTGATTATGAAGAGACATTTTCTCTAGTAGAAAGCTACACTTCCATCAGAACCATCATGGCACTTGCTTCCATGATGAAGTGGGATCTACACTAGATGGATGTAAAGACAACCTTCATGAATGGTGTAATTGAGGAATAGGTTTACATCGAACACGCACAAGGATTTGAAGTCGAAGACAAAGTGACTCATGTATGTAAGTTGAAAAAGGATCTGTATGGACTTAAGCAATCTCCTAGAGATTGGTATGGTAGAATAGATAGCTTCTTGACAAGATTGGTATTTACCAAAAGTAAAGCAGATCCTAACCTTTACATGAATATTATGGATGATGAACCTGTCATACTATTGTTGTATGTGGATGATCTATTTCTCACTGGAAATGAGAAACAGATCACAGAAAGCAAGAATAAGCTAACTGAAGAATTCAAGATGAAATATCTTTGATTGATGCATTACTTCCTCGGGATGGAAGTGTGGCAGAGCCCAGAAGGAATATTTTTGAACCAGGGAAAGTATGCAGTAGAAATATTGAAAATATTTAATATGTTGGATTGTAAATCCATGGCCACACCCATGGATACTAACCTGAAGTTGTTATCGGATGAATCATCAGACTTAGTGGATATGACTCAGTACATACATATTATTGGTTCATTAATATATCCAATGAATATAAGTCCAGATATATTCTTTACTGTGAACACCTTAAGTCAGTATCTAGTTAAACCTAGAATGGTTCATTTGATAGCTGCAAAGAATGTGATGAGGTACCTAAAAGGTACAATATACTTTGGAATACACTATGTTAGAGATCGTGACTAGAGATTTTATGGATATATGGATTTAGATTGGGAAGAAAGTGCTGCAGACAGAAAGAGCACCTCAGGTGGATGTTATTTCCTGGGATTCTCCATGATCTCATGGTTTAGTAAGAAACAGTCCAGTGTTTCTCTCAGCACAACTAAAGCAGATTACATAGTAGCTTGCTCCGCTAGTTGTGAAGCGACATGGATTTAGAAACTGATGTCAGGTCTATTTGACATGGAGTTGGATACCACAGTGATTCTTTATGACAACCAAAGTTGTATAAAGATGATAGAGAATACTGTGATCCATGAAAAATTAAAGCACATAGAAATCTGATACTTTTATATAAGGCATATGGTACAAAAGGGATCTATAAAGCTCTAGTATGTGAGTACCGATGAGCAAGTTGCTGATGTCTTGACCAAGATTCTATCTTGAGTAAAGTTTGAATATTTTTGTGACAATATTGGTGTAGTCAAAAAAAAAATTCCTCGCAAGGAGGAATAGTGATGATACTACAGACTTTCCTTGCAAGAAGAAATGATGAAGATATGGACTCTCTTCGGAAAGGAGAAACAAGTCAAAGATATGGAATCTCCTAGGAAAGGAAGAACATGTTGAAGATATGAACACTCTTCAGACAAAGGGGGAGTTGGTTGATGATATGGATCCTCCCTGGAAAGTGGGAGTGGTCATAAGATTGTTATTAATAAAGGGATGAAAGTGAAGCTCCAGTATGAAAGAGGCCAAGTACACCTAAAGATGCTGACAATGTCCGACATTCACTTATGGATGATAGTATCCTCTCTTGAGGATGGTCTTGCAAGAAATAACACTATGTTCCTGAGAGTGGTCCTTAATAGCTGAGGATGGCCCTACAAACGTTACTCTCGCATGGATATTGTACCCACATTCATTTGTATATGACGTAGATTAACACTCTCTTATGAGTGGTCCTATATTTGAAGCTGAGGATAATTTACATTGAGTCCTTACAGATGACAGGTACTGCATTTAAGTGCGGACGAGATATGCCGTTGCAGATGTAACTTTCACATGGAGAGTGTACCCACATTTAGTTGTGGATGGCGTAGAATAACACTTGCTTAGGAGTGGTATTAGCTTTTAAGTTGAGGATGCTCTACGATGAGTCCTTACGGACGACAGGTCCTGAATTTAGGTGTCGACAAGATCTGCAGTCGCAGATGATACTCTCGCATGGATAGTATGCCTACATGCACATGTAGATGTCGTGGTATAATACTCGCTTGGAGTGGTCCTAGCTCTAACAGGTTGAGGATTGTCTACGATGAGTCCTTACGGATGATATGGTCCTACATTCATTTGTGCACAATCAAGTTGGTCGATACTATGGACCCTCCTCATTAAGGGGGAGTATGCTGATGAGGATTGCATCATCCTTGGACCTATGTCCTAAAGTGATATAGATTTATCATCCCACAAAGAGATCATGTGTAATGTAGGTAGTGTGGTTCCAAAGGATTGAAAAGATAGAAGTATTGCTATAAAGGGTCGAGAAGATCGAAGTGCTGTTGAAAAGGATCAAGAAGATCGAAGTGTTACTACAAAGGATCGAGAAGATTGAACTGCTGCTACAAAGGATTGAGAAGATCGAAGAGTTGCTATGAAGGATCGAGAAGTTTGAAGTACTGCTATTAAGGATCAGAAGATCCAAGTGTTTCTGCAAAAGGATCAAGTGATCGTGTGCTCCAGAAGATGAAGACTCAGTACTGTTCCAGTATTGAAGACATTGAAGAGTAACCATTTGAGTTACTAATGATTGTTGAAAAATTCCTATAACATATAGATTTATTACCTTAATACTGCTAAATATGATCTCTCTTTTTAATACTCCTATAGTTGATGATGTCTTTTTCAGTAGAATACCCTTCTCGTTAAGGGGGAGTGTTGAAATAATGTAACTTCAAAGGATATTATAAATGTATTTTATTGATGTACCCAAAGGGATATGTTCTATTCCTCCTTTGGGATGTTATTATTTTAATTAGCCATCATATCGTCAGAAGGTCAATCCTCCATTGTAAGTCAGGTCAATAGTACCCTGATTAATATAATAAAATACTATTTTTTGATCTCCTAGCTGAAGTCGTCCCAGATAGTTTAGTGGGGATGACTTGATTAGGGTAAAATTCAGTTGAAAAAAAGAGTATAAATAAAGGAGGTGTGCTTCTAATTTAAACACAGACTCACTCACTTCTATAGTGCATAGGAGAGAGAGAGAGAGAGAGAGAGAGAGGGAGAGAGAGAGAGAGAGAGAGAGAGAGAGAGAGAGAGAGNTTTTATCTTATACATCTTATACAGAGGAATTTTTGTTTGGTTTCTTCCCTTTGAGGGTTTCCTAGGGTAAATATTGTGTCTATATTGTGATTTTGTTTCTTTCAGTGATTCTGCATATGCTACTATTGTGAATTTGGATTAAACACTAATGATATCTAGCTAAGCATATGAAATATTAACAAATTGCAGCTCCGTGAAAGGCTATATTCTATTTATGACAAGTAGATGTTGGCCATCATGCATGCATTGGCCAAGTTCAAGCAGTATCTGGTGGGAATCAAGTTCATAGTGAAGACTGGTCACAAGAGTCTAAGGAACTTCCTTACCCAAAAGGAGATTAATGACAAACAATACAAATGGGTAAGAAAAGTCCAATCCTATGACTTTGACATTGAATACAAGAAGTAAAATATGACTGTGTTTGAAAATCCACTTTCTCGTAAACCCACACTCTCTTCGCTTCAAATGCTAACTAAATGGAAGGTACAATTGGGAACTTAATACTCAAAAAATTAGTTTGCATGTGGCATTTTGGATGGGGTAATACAAAATGAGGGATACAAGGTACACAATGACCTCATATATTACAAGGATAGGACTTTATTAGTACCCGGATCATAACTAAATAAGAGGATCCTAGAAGCTACACATAATGCTCCAGTGGTTGGCCACCCCGATTTTCTTAAGACTTACCGAAAGGTAAGAGAGAGGTTCACCTAGAAGGACCTCAAGGAAGATGTTCTAAGGCATGTGAGGGAGTATAATGCATGCCAACAGAACAAACTGGATCACACAGACCCTGTTGAACTCCTCCAACCCCTCCCTATTCCAAAGAAAAAATGGGAAAGTGTCCCCATGAATTTCCCACTGGGTTGCCGAAAGTCCAAGGAAAAGATAGCATATATGTGGTAGTTTATAGGTTGACTAATTTTGCACATTTATTTACAGACACATCCACTATATCATCTAGTGAATTTGTTGCATTATTTTTCAAATATGTTTTCAAACGGTATGGTTTACCCAAGACCATGATCAATGACCGAGACAACAAGTTCACCGATACATTTTGGAAATATCTGTTCGAACTAGTGGGAACAAATATAAATCCGAGCACAAGATATCACCCTCAGACTGATGGTCATACTGAGAGAGTGAATCAATGGCTTGAAGGATTCCTACCCAACTATGTCACAAGACATAGAAATATTGGGCCACGTGGATTCACCTAGGAGAATTGTGTTATAATACCACTTTTCACCTCTCCATTAGAATGACTCCATTCATGGCTTTGTATGTGTTTGGTGCCAGAAATGCCCTTTTTTTATCACCTTTTTCTGATTATGTTTTCCTATTTTCCCTTATTAATGTAACCAATTCATTATCTTCCCTAACAAAAAGGATTTTCTCAAGCAACTATATTTTATTATTTATTTGTTTGACTAATGCCTAAATTTTTCCTGTGATTATGAATTTTGCTTCCTAATTAAGATGGCATGTGATGAATTTATGGAAGAAACCAAGAAAACAAGGAATTTCGGTGTGTCAGCTTGATGATACACATAGACCAAGCAGTCAATGGAAAGTTGTTACACCTTCTATGGATCTGGTTCAAATCTTTTCGGAACAGCTCGAGTTATTTTCCATGCAAACAGCTGAAAATCATGTGATGTTAGTTTAGTTTAGATCATTGAGAGCATTAATGTTAATGAAACATATTTCATCTTAATATAATTATGAAGGAAACTATATCTGTTTATGGAATTGATGATTCGACAACCTAAAGATCTTCGATCTTCATGGCTCTCTGAATTAAGAGGACCTAAATTGTCTTGCCCGGTATTTAGAGAAAGACGAGATGGTTCAAAAGGTTAGTCTTATTTTTGAAGGAAAGTTGTAACATTGGTGGAAGGATTCTGTAATTGAACACTCATTTTATTAATGAAAGTGGTGGTATTTCCTTAATCTATTATGTATTGATTTTTTATAGTGTCTAGTAGAATATCTATTAGAAGACAAGGGCCCACCTTCTCTCAGAGATGTCATGTTAATTATAGATTCTTATTACCTTTATTTTATTTTGTGTGGAACTGCAATTAGATTTCCTTTCTAAGTTGTTGAAACAATGTGATAATTAAGCGTGGGATTCTTTGATTACAATGTTTTTGGTTTGTTGAAACAATTGATTGAATAATGCATAGTTTCTTTCTACATGTGTGTGATTAATTATTGGTGTTGCATCTATGCTCTATTGCTGCATTCTATCATTAATTATTTCCTTTCAGTGATGTTGAACTGGTAGATTGCATGTGAATTTATAGAATAGGAATTTCATTCCCTTTATGATTGAATATTGAAATTGGAGACCGGGTCTTTTCTTATGGTGATAATTCAGGATTTAACTATTTGCAAAACAATTTAAGTCTTTCATTTTTTACACACTCATTTCCAAAATTAATATATTATAAGGGTTGAGAACTCTTTGATCTTTTGGCAATTGAATTAATATTTGAAGTTGGATTGAGCAGTTAAGAAAGGAATAGACTTAATGATTAGGAAGATTGGGTAATTTTTAGTTGATTGATTAGTTACTGAATGTTTATGCATAGATTTTTCTTGATTACCTTTGAAATAACCAGACTTCCCTAGGTTGACAATAGATATTGATCACTCTATTTATTAATTAATAGGAAATTATAGTGACCAACATTTTGGCATTGTTTCCGGGGAAGGTAATTGGTAGACATAGATTGTATATAATTAGAATGTATTTTCTTTCTTTAGTTATCTTGGTTTGGAGGTTGCGGGGATGATAATATGCAGTTAAGAGCTACGTGTCCTTCAAAAAATTGAATGGGCTCCTACCCAAAAAATAGGGTATGATTATTTAAACTTACATGAATACAAAAATAAAAGAACATGAAATCCCCAAAATCACTAACTTTGCAGGTGGAAGAGGTCATGGTAATAATCCAGGTTTAGGCAGGGAAATATTTATTGATGAAATGATCACTCGGGATGACTCCTCTAATGGATCCCTATTTCGAAGATCATCTTCAGGAAGGGAAAGTTCTATTCTCCCTAGGATTTAATCATCAGTATCAATCATGGAGAAGATAAATGAAGTTTCAACCCCTATTTTGGATAAGCGACCTCCGAAAGATAAGGGGAGTGTTGTGGGTGTAAGGAATCCAAAGGATTTTTTTTGAATTAACAGGAAGGAAGTAACTAAGGAGGATTGAATGGATTATAGAAATATATTGGAGGAGGGTAGAAGGATAGAAGAGTAGAAGAACGAGGTAAACATGAATAATGAAGAGAACAAAGAATTCCAGAGGCACCCTAATGATCATGAATAGGAGAGGAGATGGGGGACAATGGTACTAATCATGATGGAGAAATTTTTTCTATAATTGAATTCCCAATTTGAAAAAAAATCGAGGTGGCTCCCATTAAGAACATTTGACCCTCAGTATTTATCAATTTTCATGGTAAGTCTACTGAATACCCAGATGAGTTTTTCTTTGAATTCAACATTCTCTGTCAAATTTATGATTATACCACAAGTGAACAAAAGTTAAAATTATTTCCTACTACTCTAAAAGGGAATGCTCTCCACTGGATTATGAGTTTGGGTGGTGAGAAAGTTATAACATGGGACCAAATGAAACGAGTACTCCTTGATAAATATCAAGATTATTGTAGAACCAAGGATAGGAGGGAATAATTCTTCAAAATGGTTCAAAAAGAGGATGAAAGTTTGGAATAGTTTGTAAAATTACTCCTATACAATTTACATAGATCTAGTCATGCTAATATTGGAAGGGATGTTCTCAAAATCATCTTATTGCGAGGAATTAAAGAAGATTGTATGGATATGCTTAATGTGTTGGGAAGGTGGGATATATCAAGGGAATATTTTAATCACATTGTGGATATGGGGTATTCTATAACTAGCACAAGGGACCAATATGTCCTTACAAGATCACAAAAGTCATCTAGTGGTGGAGCTACACGAGTAGAAATAAGTAATCTTCTCGAAAATTTCAAAATTGATTTGATGAGCTCTATTTCTTCAAACAACTTTGTCGATGGGGGTTCACTCCATATATCTATCAATGCCTATCGATGCAAGCTCCCTAAACATCAACCCAGACATTTTTTACCCTATCTAGTAACACCTACGAAGAAAATGCAATCTCACCCAATATGTCTGAGGGAGGGCTGCAGGAACCACGTTTCCGCAAAAGGAAGATGAATTTCACACTTCTTCTTATTCTACCATAGTTTCATATAGAGATCCAAGGTTATGTGCATCATTCATACAATATACTTATCATCATTGTAGTAACTTAACTCAGATTCATTTTACTTAACAAATACATCAACATATGTTAACCCAATAAACACTGCAATACTTCGCATCATTTAGATTCAAGCAAGTAAATTCATAGATCGTACCATCATTAAGTTCACAAGTTTAATAGATACATAAAGAGACAGATAAGAATATGAATTTCATCATCAATGTCATCCTTGTATTATCTCTGAAAACATCTCGCAACAAACAGATATCCCTTGGTCGAAAATTCCTAGACCAGAAAATACATTCACAGACCAACTCGCTTACAACTTATCGCATCATACTTCTCTTATTCAATCAATTAATCAATTTATACCCCAATGATTCTACTCATAATTCTATTTATAGGATTGATCTACTACAAAAAGGTACACATAGGTCATCTTTCTAACTACGTTTGACCAAAACTTCTAACTAATTCAACCAAAACAACCCCATTTTCTCAATATCTTCTTCTCTGCAACTGGGTCTTCCTCCTGTCGTTATATTCCTTGTCAGACCTTGTGCATCTTATCCCCTTGCCAACATTATTTCCTCACAATTGGATCTTTTAAAAGAAAATAAACTATAGGTCGTGGAATGCTTAGCATTGGATATATTTTGCGCAAAATGTAGACAGAAGAATACATTAAGTGAATGTCCTCTTGATAAGGACGAGGTATGTGATATATGTGATTTGGATAACAATACCAAGGATTTCCCCTATTTATCAAACGTTAAGGCAGTCCTTCATGAATCAAGTGTGTATGTCAATCAAGCTTACTTCATTTCACAGAAGAAACCATGGAAACCTTGTGCTCCAAAAATGAATCCAAATCCTACCACCTCTTTTAATTCTTGGAATAATATGAATAATCAGTTCCCTCCTCAAATTATTTTACCAATACTCAGTGGAAACCATCCACTCAACGTACAATGAAATATCCCACACCATGGATTTCATGGTCACCTCATCCAAACCAACCAATGCATTGGCCCCCAAGTTGTAGAAATCCTTACTCAAGGAATCAATTCCCTCACCCATAGTTTCAACAACCACAGTTGAAAATCCTTGATAACAATGCACCAATTGATGTACCGCTATGACTTGAGCTTTGTGCTCAACCTAATCCTAACTCTGACAATAAGGAAGTGCAGAAAGTTGAAACATTAAACATGCCAGCTTACTCTATCACTCCCATCCCATGTGATGAATTATGTTTACGATCTGGGTGGGTGGTAGAACCTATTTCCATTGAGGATTTTCCATCCCCTATGACTAAAGAAGGAATGGATAAACAAGTGGAAATCCCAATCAGTACAACAATCCCCATTCTCTAGGATGACGAAACATTTTCCAAACACCTGCTAAAACACCACCTGAGACACACATTAATAATCCCACTGTACAAATTTTGTTAGATCCACCATACCCTGAGCAATTAGCCTTACAGAGAGCAAAAGAGAAGCCATGTGTTAGCACTATCTTTTTGCTAAGTGGTTGGAGAGGTATAGAATAGTGTAAGGGGAAATAAGGTCTAAAATTTTCTTGAGAAAGGACCTTGAAGAGGTTAATGAAGTTCTGCAGATATGTTGAGGGGTCATTTCAGACTAAGAGTGGCGTATAATTGAAAACATCCCTAATTATGGGCTTTGCAAAGTGTATATGAATGAGAAAGTCACTCCAGTATAAACAATGGAAGAAATAAATGGCTCAGATGCACTAGGAATACAATCAAGGGTGTAGGTTGATTTCACCAAGGGTAGATGCACATTAATTAAATAATTCTATGCAGGCGAAGGGAAGGTTAATCCACATGAAGGATCGGCCATTGGGTGAATAAGAGCAAACAGATCAATGACCGGTAAATATTTCTCCATGCAAACATATGCGGGAGACAAATTTATGAAGTTTTGTTAAATCCATTACAAGCTTCAGATTTCAAGTGCCAAGATTGAACGATGCCAAAGATCGAGCAGAGGGGGATTTCGTGGCCCCAAGATGAAAGGGCAAACAAAAATATCCACCTTTGCGAATATGGTATGGGCCACATATATCAAAGGTGGAATGCAATGTGGGTGCAGATCTATGGTCTATAAAGATTTCACCGTTGGAACTTGCATGATGGGTAATTTGCTTCCGCGTTGTGAAATTTTGTAGGGCCCTCCATGTTGAATGACGAGGATTAAAAAGGAGGCATAGATCTATGATCTTGAAGGATTTCATGATGAGAACATGCATACAGGATAGAAAATAGGTGGATCATGAAATCTGGTAGGAGATATTAATCTATCACAGTAATCTAGGGACTAAAACACAGTCTCATAAGAGATTAATAACAATAAGGCATGAAAATGGTGTAATAGTGCTGCCGAATGAGTAGCCGCTCTATATAATCAAATGAAAGAATGATGATACAATACAATGATCATTCTGCAAGCATGAATGAAAAAGAAATTCGAATTCCCAAGGAGGTCATTCGAATTGAATGAGTGAGTCTAGCTTAACTGAATGTAAGCCATAGTCAACACTGCAGTAAACCACTGATCAAACCCTAATTGACTCAACTAATCCCTAACTAAAGTTAGAGTGCAATAAATGACTGATTCTAACTAAAAGTAGGTTAGACACGTGTCACAGCAAGCCAACCAACAAGTGGTAGCGCTTCAATGACTCCAATGAACCCCGATGAGATTAACTGAAGTGTAACTGAACATCAGAAGTGGTTGGAGGCACCTATGTTGACTCAATTTCATTAAATAATCAATAAATAATCAATTTAATGAAGGAGGGTTTCTTCACTACTCTTTTTAACTATTGTAACCATCAGTTAGCAATATGGGGCATTAATGACACTCAGATCACCCCCGAAGTGCTCCAGTTAGCCTCCTTGACTAAAGTTAGGCGTGGGTGTGATCTAGCTGATGTCATCTAGTGCTCCTCTAAAGTCAATTAATTCAACAATACTTAGGATAGTTGTTTAACTAGGCCAAATTGACCAAAAAGAGTGTGTATGGTGGTAAATGTCTCCACCACCCCCCCTTAAGCTATACTCAGGAGGAGTAGAAAACATAAAATTCATAAAAATGATAGGGCCTCGGCAACTAAGGCCATAGGTCACCCTATATGATGCTGAAACTAAAACAATGCTCAAAACAAACTAAGTGAGGAAAAGAGGGAAAACCCCCCCTCAAGCTAAACACTGAATGTAGTTTGAATCACCTTGATGAACTCACCACCAACAGTGAACGAAGGCAAGTGAAATTCTTTTTTGAAAATCTCTTGGTGAAGATGTTTGCAATCTGCTCATCATTCGGGCAGTATTGCAGAATGATGGTCCTGTCATGCACTAGCTCCCTGATATAGTGCATGTGGATCTCTACATGCTCGGTCCTCTTCCCGGTAACTGGATATATGGATATCTTAATAGCACTTTGATTGTCACAAGAGTGGACAATGGAAAAAGTACTACCAATATCAAACTCTGAAAGAATTCCTTGCAACCAATCTGCTTGGATGCAAGCATTCACCGCTCCTCGATACTCAGCCTCTACTGAAGATAATGCTATGGCAGCCTGCTTTTTGCTAGACCAAAAAATGGGGCCACTACTAAACATGAATACATATCTAGAAGTATACTTCTGATCAATAGAATCACCCACCCAATCGGAATCTGTGTATTCAACCAGCTCTAGCTCGGAGTCTGCAGCATAGTAAATGTCGTAGGTCATGGTTCCTTGAATATACTGGAGGATCCTCTTGGCTGCCTTCCAATGAAGATCATGAGGCTTATGCATGTATCTTGATACATCATTCATGGCATAATATATATCATGCCGAGAATGTGTCAAGTACAACAAGCTACCAATCAGTTGTTGATAGATAGTGCAATCCATGGGAGGTGTGTTTTTTCCTTCTTCAAGGTTGATCCCTGAAAGGAAAGGGAATGGTGCAGGCCTACATTCAGCCATTTTAAACTTGACTAAAATGTCTAATATGTATTTGGACTGAGTGACCATTATCCCATCATAATTTTTCTCAATTTCAAGCCCCAAAAATTGTTTTAGGATCCCCAAATCACTCATTTCAAAGGCATTGTGGAGAGTAGTTTTGATGGCTGAAATAGAAGCAACTGTTCTACCTATGATTAGTAATTCATAAACATATAAAACAATAATAATCAAATGACCATCATACTTCTGTAAATACACATTTGTATATGATCTACACCTTTGGAAGTTTTGCGAGAGAAGGAAGGCATCCATCTTGGAATACCACTCTCGTGGGGCCTATTTTAACCCGTATAGTGACTTCTTTAGCTTGAAAAACAAATATGGATAAGAGATGTAGCCCTCATTTTGCTTCATGTATATCTCCTCATTAATATCTCCATGCAAAAATGCTGACTTAACATCCATATGATGCACTTCCCAGTGCTTAGATGCCGAAATTGCCAAAACTAGGCGGATGGAGTCCATTTTTGCAACCGATGCAAAGGTCTCATGGTAGTCCACACCTTGGACATAAGAGAAACATTTTTCCACCAGAATTGCCTTATATTTGTAGGTTCTTCCATCAGTAGAAAACTTGGTCTGAAACACCCACTTGCATTGAACCAATTTCCTTCCCTGAGGAAGAGAAACTAGCTCCCAAGTAGTGTTTTTCTGAAGAGAATTCATCTCTTCATCCATGGAAAATTGCAATCTCAGATCATTCTGAGCATGGTAGTAGGATTTTGGGTCTGAAATAATCATCAAATAGCAATTTTTAGACAGAAAATTATCAGACCGGGTTCTCCCTGGATCATCCGGATTTCCAATGTTATCTCCTGCAAAGGAGAGTGTCTGTCGAGCCCATGTGGGAATATGATTTTGTAATTCAAGTTCTGATTCAGCATCTGATGTTTGCTGAAAACTGATATCAGAAATCAGAGGATACAAATCATGGTCATCACCCCCAATTTCATCATCCAAATATTCAGTAGAATAGGAAGGAAAATCAGCAGTTTTCTCCTTCACTAGTTCCACCTCCTGAAGAGGTTCATCGAACTTGACACTCCTTTCGATGATGATCTATTTTGTTTTGATATCCAGAAGCTTGAAACCTTTTGATTCATTAGGATACCTAATAAACAGAAAGTCAATGCTTTGCGGTTGCAAATCCCTTCTTTTATCAAGTGGAATCCGGGCCCATGCAATGGACCCAAACACCCATAGGTTCGACACATCTAGCTTGTGTCTGAAGTATGCTTCGAAAGGGGTCTTCCCTTTCATGGATGAGTGTGGCACCCTATTCTAAACGTATTCTACAGAATGCATGGATTTATCCCACAAATTTTCAGCCAACTCCTTTGATTCCAACATACAGGTGGTCATCTCCTTGAGAGACCGATTCTTCCTTTCGACTACTCCATTCTGCTGGGAAGTGTAGGGAATTGAATGTTGGACCTGAATACCACTTTGGGAGCATATGTGTAGAAACTCATTACTGACATACTACCCATGATTATCAGATCTCAAGATCTTGATCTTAAGCCCAAAGGCATTCTCGATCAAGGCCTTCAGTTCAGAGAATTTTTCACATACTTTAGACTTCTTTTTGAGAAATAAGACCCATGTGTACCATGAAAAATCATCAATAAAAGTCAGAATATACCTTGATCCATTCATGTATGTGATAGGCATAGGACCATTGATATCAGAATGTATCAGCCCCAATATGCATGTAGCTCAGTTTGCCTTCCCCTGATCGAACTTGTGCTCAGGGTGTTTTCCAACCACATAGCCCTTGCAATTTCCAATGGTTGCCTTGATGACCGGGAGGCCTTCAACCATGGATATTTTCTGTAATTGATGCAAATATTTGAAATTTAGATGGCCAAACCTTTCATGCCACAACCTACTAACTTCATTTCCATGAGTTAGCAGAGCGGTGGGCTTTGCATCCACCACAAAGTGGGAAAACTCATAGGATTTTGCATGATGGTTTACAAGGCCTTTAGCAATGAGTTCCCCGGATGCAAGTTCCATTATCTCAACATCATTTGGGATGAAAGATACTCTCTTAGGAACTCCTGTATGTGTCATATAATAGACACTAAGGAGATTTGATTCCAGAGATGGTACATACAAAACATTTGAAAAATAGCCATTCTCAAGATCAACCGTACCTTGTCCTTCTGAAATGATGGTGGAGTCATCTCCCATGTGGATGGGGATGGATTTTCTGGTCTCCAAGGATGAAAAGGAGTCTGTTTTAGCCATAATGTGATTTGAAGCTCTAGAATCAATCAATATTTCTTTGGACTTCGAAGTGCTTTCCATGAGGGCATGACCTTTTTCATGCTGTGGTTCCCAATCTTGTTGATCTCTCCTCCAAAAGCTTTCCAGAAGATTGATGTGATTTATCTCAAGGAGATAGGTATCTTCATCAAGCTTCTTATTCATGCAGGGATGTTTAGGGTGGAATCCCTTCCCGCAATATGAACACTTGAATTTTTCCTTTCCATGATGCCATTTCCCTTTGTTCTTTTTTGAGCCAGAAGACTCATCATAATGTTGGTTTTCAACTTTAGGCTTAGGAGCTTCGAATTTAGTTTTTGGGTTCTTATGTTTCTTTCCTTTACCCTTTATATCTTTGGGCCCTGATACATGGAGGGCTTGATCACGGGAGGATCTGATGATCCCCATCTGGACAAGCTTATCATGTTCTCCTGTTAGGGACTCAATGAAGGCATTGAGTGTAGGCATCTTCCATCCAGGGGTTGTGAGCTTCCCCACACGGAATGTAGAGACAAAAAATGAATAATCAGCTCCAAGTTTGGAGATTATGGTGAGGATGAGCTGATCATCCTCTTTCTCCACTTTGCATTGCTTCAACAGTAAGACAATGTGCTTGAACTTTGTGAAAAAGTCATTCAAGGTCTTGAAATTGGAGGGCTGGAGAGACATCAATTCATTTTCGAGCTGGTAAACTCTCAAATCATCCTGCTTTCCATACAGGGCTTCCAATTTGTCCCAAATTTCCTTTGGATTCTTCAATCCCAAAAGATGGAAAAGAAGATCCTAGGAAACAAAGAGGCACAAGAATCTGAATGCTTCATCCTTCTTATTCAAGAACCTAGATTTGTCTATTGCAGAACCAGGTTCTTCTTCAGTGTCCATGGTGACCCTATAGAGCCCTCTGGAGTTAAGCTAGATCTCTATGTCTCCTTTCCATGAGTGGAAATAAAACAGAGTCAATAATATCTACAGAAGAAGCCATCTAAATCTGCTAGAGCGAATGCTTTCACCTGTCAAAAACCTGAAAATCACAACAAAAGAGGCAATGTAAGGTCTTACAACCTACACATTTTAGGCTTTCATCACACCCAGCATAGTCAATCAAGCAAGCTTGATCAACAAGTTCTTTACTTGGGGTATTAAGTGGTAAGCCTTGGCTTCTGGTGCAGTGCTGGATTTTTGAGCTATTGCTCAATTTTCATGAAAGATCTGTCAAAAACCTTATTTTTGAGAGATCTGAGCTTCATCCCACCATGAGCTCTGATACCATATTAATCTATCATAGTAATCTAGGGACTAAAACATAGTCTCATAAGAGATTAATAACAATAAGGCATGAAAATGGTGTAATAGTGCTACCGAATGAGTAGTCGCTCTGTATAATCAAATGAAAGAATGATGATACAATATAATGATCATGCTGCAAGAATGAATGACAAAGCAATTTGAATTCCCAAGGAGGTCATTTGAATTGAATGAGTGAGTCTAGCTTAATTGAATGTAAGCCATAGTCAACACTGCAGTTAACCACTGATCAAAACCCTAATTAACTTAATTGAGCCCTAACTGAAGTCAAAGTGCAATAATTGACTGATTCTAACTAAAATTAGGTTAGACACATGTCACATCAAGCAAACCAACAAGTGGTAGCACTTCAATGACTCCAGTGAACCTCGATGAGGTTAACTGAAGTGTAACTGAACATCAGAAGTGATTGGAGGCACCTTTGTTGACTCTAGTTCATTAAATAATCAATAAATAATCAATTTAATGAAGGAGGGAACCTTCACTACTCTATTTAACTAATTGTAACAATAATTTAGCAATATGGGGCATTAATGACACTCATATAACCCCCAGAGTGCTCCAGTTAGCCTCCCTGAATGTAGGAGAAGGCTAAGTTAGCCTCCTTGACTAAAGGTAGGCGTGGGTGTGATCTAGCTTATGTCATCTAGTATTCCTCTGATGTCAATTAAGTCAATAATACTTAGGATAGTGTTTTAACTAGGCCAAATTGACCAAAAAGAGTGTGTATGGTGGTAAATGTCTCCAACAGGAGCCACACTGTTAGTTTTTTATCACATTTAAGCTAGCATTATGATCTTAGGATATTTTCACTGAGAGAATAACAAGCACAGCAATAAAACACAAGCACATCACAAGAGACAAGAGACACA
>LPNX010053354.1:445512-464184 GCA_001517045.1 Pseudotsuga menziesii
CTATTTGAGGTGTCCGTCCTTGTCCCGGAGTTCGCTGATCTAGGGTTTGTCGCAGAAACCCTAATTTTCAAAACTTGGAAACTTTCAGATCTAATTGGACAAACAGATAGATCTCTTCAAATGGAGCTGTCCAATGTACTCATTTTCTGAAAACAGTGGAGGGAAGCTCCTGAAACAGGAAGCCCTAATTTACTGATTTCTTCTGCAGAAATTCCTGTTACTGTTTCTATGATATCTCCAACATTACTGATCATCTATGTTTGAAATTTCACACTGCGGTAACCTCAAATGTCCCTGATCCAAAACCATAGGTTTCATTCGAATTGGTTTCACCATTTTGGATTTATGATCCTTTTTCCAAGGTGACTTGTTACAGGACTGTTCAGAACAGTGAAGTTGTACGGCATGCCACGTGTCACTGGTTCATCTTCTGAGTCTGATATTTGGACCACCAAAATTAAAGTCCGTTCCCTTTCTGGAACATCTTCAGAAATTCCATTTGGACCTCTGTAGCTCAAGATATTGCAGATCTCCCCAGATGTCCTGTTCAGGGATGAATTCTGGAAGAGGCTGGAACCCTAACGTGGAGAGATCATATCTCCTGGAGTACAGCGAATCTGAGTCTGATTTTTGGATACAGGCTTCATCATGATTATATATTCGGTCCCTGAAATTTTCAGCTTCTGATACTTCTCCAATATCAGAATATAGTGACTGTACCAAAACTTAGCAGTTTTAGTATTTAGGGTTTCTCCTAGCTCAGGGTCAAACTCGGGTTTGACTTTCCTGGAGTTTTACCCAACCAAATTTCTTGATCCAGGTCTCTAAACTTCGGTTTTGATGAGGAGAATAACCCTGTTCTGGTCTCACTCAAAAATTCATCTTCTGTAGAAAGCCCTAATTTCCGCATCGAAGACTGAAAATGCTCGGAATCAAATTCCCCTTCGACAGAAAGATGCGCCCTTCAATGGGGAGTCATCTTAGCATACTTTTGCTGAAAATATGTGGAGGAAGATCCAAAAAATAGGAAGACCTAGTTCCTGTAGCTGCACAATGTCTTCTTCTCAGGTTAGCTCTGATACCATGTTAGTTTTTCATCACATTTAAGCTAGCATTATGATCTTAGGATCTTTTCACTGAGAGCATAACAAGCACAGCAATAAAACACAAGCATATCACAAGAGACAAGAGACATAAAGAGTTTTCCTCTGGGAAACCATAAAGGAGAAAACCCTGCAACTTCCTCTAAGATAGAATCAACACCAAAAGAGTAAGAGATCTCCCAAAACAGCAGTAGTATTCTGTCTTCTGTCTAGTCCCAAAATTTCCTTCTCCAGTAGTGCGCCACACTTGGGAGAGCAAGTGATGTATTTCACAAGTGATAAATAGAGAGACTCTCACTCTCTATTTATATTCATCCATTCACTTGAATTTCCTTTTCACACGTAGCCTCAACCTAATAATTACTTCTCGATCCTACACCTTAATTAGTGTATAATAACTCAAGTGCCCCGAAACTGTGGGGACTTACCTAATGACTTGATATGACTTGATTACATTATTAATCCTCCCGATCGGAACATCGGGGCATGACCACATGACTCAAATACATAATAGAGACATCCCAGAATAAACATTGGGTTACAATACATAAGATACATAGAAGAATACATTCCAAAGTTACATATACATCAACACACACCAGTGAACAGTCCATATTTTCCATAGTTTAAGATCTATGGATGAAATTTTTTTTGCAACCCAAATATGCAAGGGCGAGAAAGAATACAGATTTCGTGAAAGGTAGATAAAAGGATAACTAGATGAATGATCTATAATTGATCATGTAAGGATCTACGACATAGAACCTTTTCAAAAATGGAAGGTTCCCACTCTGAAGGTGCATTTCAAATCGTGAAATCGGTAAAGGAAACAGGAAATCGATAGTTAAAAAGGATCCATGATGAGATTGATGGTTATGATATAATTTCAGAATGCGAGCTGTAGAGAAGATAAGGGAAACGAAAAAAATTAAGGGATAATAATGAAATAAAAGTAGCACAAAAGATCAATGGTGCAGCATAGATCAAGAAGAAATGGAAGGCTGAGAAAGGTTTCGGTCACCAAATATGCGGGAGAGTTAAGAATATGGAAAATCATAAAAGACTGTGCACATGAAAATCAGTATACTATTTTATTCTCTTGCATCAAGAGAAGGATATGACAGGAAGTACATAAAGAGGCAATTCCTACGGTGTCCATCAACCACTTGCCAAACACCAAGTAGGCCCCTTATGTCCCTCCTGAAATTTGTGTAAATGGCCCAAATGGAAAATATAGAAGAGGAGGGATTAGAGTATTGGAAAGTATAAGAACTGTTGGAGGATAGAAATGTTGATTTTTTTGATCTTGTCCTATTAAATGGGCCCATTAAGGATGTGAAACAGAGGTTGGATGTGCTAAAGGACTAGTGTACTGACCTTCATAACATCTATCAGTCCTTTTTTCACATTTTTTCTACTGAAAAAACCCCTGATTTCCTGGAATTTGTGATTTGGTGTGCAAACAACTATTCTGTTGAAGTATTGTAACTTCGAAGAATATTCTATATGTATTTCTTTGTGGTCCTCGATGGTCCTACTGGGAGAACCACTTGTATTACTTTGTACCTCGATGCTCCTAATCGGAAGAACTAATAAGAGTCATGAGGCAGTCCCCTCTAATTGTAAAGGTAGGTCATTAGCACCCCAGTGTGGTTACTTGAGCCTACATGTGTAACTCAATCCTACATGATAGATGAGTTAACTTAAGTGAACGGATTAATATAAATAGAGGTGTAGTGCTTCTCATTTGGAACACACACTCTCACTTGTGTAGCGCATTAGTGGAGAAGAGAAGTAGCTGGAGAAGGAGGAGGATCAAGCTTTGATCTCCTTGCTGGTTTTATCTTTTATCTTTTATCTTTTGGAGCATCTATATTGAGGAAGCTTTTGCTGGGTTTTTCCCTTTAGGGTTTTCCCAGGATAAATCTTTGTGTTCCTTTTGTATGGTTGTGCTTGTCTATCTTTTAGTGATCCTGTTTATATGCTTTTGTTATGAAAATGAAATGAAGTACTGATGTCTTAGCTAAGCATATGAAAAGTTAACACGGTATTAGAGCCACCCTGAAAAGAAGACATTGTGCAGCTACAGAATCTAGGGATTCTTAATTTTTGGTTCTCTCTCCACAATCAATTAGCAAAAGAAGGCTAGGCTGACTCTCCATTAAAGGGCGCATCTTTATGTCGAAGCGGAATTCGATTCCGAGCATTTTCAGTTTTCGGTGTGGGAGATTAGGGCTTCTTGCAAAAGAAGAATTTTTGAGTAAGCCCAACATAGGATTTATCTCCTCATCAAAATCGAAGTTTAGAGACCTGGATCAAGATTTTTGGTTGGGTGAAACTCTGGGAAAGTCAAACCCTAGTTTGACCCAGAGCTAGAAAAACACTAAATACTAAAACTGCTAAGTTTTTGTATATTCGCTATATCCCAATATTGGCGAAGTTTCAGTAGCTGAAAATTGTAGAGACCAAATACATAATCCCTATGAACACTGTTTCCAAACTTCATCCTCAGATTCACTATATTCTAGGAGATATGATCCCTCCAAGTTAGGGTTCCAGCCTCTTCCAGAGTTCATCCCTAAACAGGACACCTAGGGGAAATTACTATAGATTGGGATATAGAGGTCCAAATGGAATTCCTGAATATTTTCTAGAAATAGCATGGAATTTAATTTTTGTGGTCTGAATTTCATAACCTGGAGATGAACCAGTGACATGTGGCATGCCGTACAACTTCACTATTCTAAACAGTCCTATAACAGGGCACCTTGGGAAAATGATCATAAATCCAAATTGGTGAAACCAATTCTAATGAAAAATGTGGTTTTGGATAAAGTACATGTGAGGTTACCTCATCAAGAAATTGTAGACATAGGGGAGCAATAAATTCATAGATATCACAAAAACAGTAACAGGCATTTCTGCAGAAGAAATTGGAAAACTGGGGCTTCCTGTTCCGGGAGCTTCCCTCCACTGTTTTCATAAAAGGAGTACATTGGACAGCTCCATTTTAAGATATATATATTTCTATCCAATTAGATCTAAAATATTCCAAGTTTTGAAAATTAGGGTTTCTCTGACAAACCCTAGATCAGCCAGCTCCAGAAGCAGGACGAACACCTCAAATCGGTAAGATCTAATCTTTTGCCATTTGCATTTGAGGTTCTCATTTCAAAGTGATCTATCACATCAGCTTGATGATAATCTTGGTGAAGTTGAAAACTTCCAAGCATGAAAGTATTTGATCCCTCTAAATAAAATGAATTGGACACCTACATGAGTAGAGAGGTTCTAGTTCTAGAGGGAGATGAGCCTCAAAGCCTTACACAAGAAGAACTTGATCAAGGCCAAGAAGATCACTGTTGATTCAATCACAGATCAACTTGTACCACAAGTTTCTTCCCTAAAGACACCAAATATGTTTGATTCCTTGATCAAGCTATTTGAATATAAGAACATAATTCAGAAGATGGATTTGAGAAAACAGTTGAAGAATGTGAAGATCTATAATGCATAACATCTTGAAGCGGTAGAAGAAGAAGAAGAGAATGCAGAAGTGGTGATAGCAACCTTGAATGGCCTCCCATGATCATGGGATTCATTCATGCGAGGAATGTGTGCCAGAAGGAAGTGATTACTTTCAGTTGACTTTGGGAAGAAGAAGAAGCTCGTCTCATAAGAAGAGAAGAAGAAAGATGAGAGAAAATTTAAGATCAAGCTCTCACCATTCAAAGAAGATCCCTCAAGCGATGAGGAATATGAAGAACTCAATTTTTGATGAACCTCTTATCCATCTTATCATTTGGATAAGAAATTATGATTTCATGAATGAAGAAGATGATGAAGGAGAATGATCAAGAAGGATTCTACCCACAAAACAAACAAAAGATAAGTATTCAATTGTCATTTAATGATATTGTTTTGTTATACATATTCAGTTGATATGTTATGCATGAGAGATTGTTTGCATTAATGACTGTATACTACTAATATGCATGTGATCAGTAAGTAGCTCATGGTGCTATACATCTCTCCATTGCTACTTATCTAGAATGAAACCTCTTTACATGACATATTGGATTAATGCACAATCTCAATGATGTCATCTAGAAAGTTTCCGTGAGATATGGATGAATGTTGTATTGGCTAAACAGTTGCATGATGCATAAGAATTTTTCGTTATGCATATGTTTTATGAAATAGTTCTAACCATGCAATTGGTGCATTTGAATTGAAGGAAAGGTCCTGAACAACATCCTACAAGAAAACAAGGATGAGACTTGTTCGAAGAACAAGTGATGACAATTCAATAAACATGAATCTGAAGCTCCCAGGGTCAGAGACACCATGACGAAAGAAAGAGCTTCAAAGAGCGGTAGATCCACCTCGAAGGATGAAGACCACCATGGGTATAAGAGATAACTCAAGATGAAGAAAAGAATGCTATGATCAAAGAATAAAAATTGATCATGGAGAATGATGTATATGATATGATTTCGAGACATTAAGGGAAGTATGTAGTATCTTCCATATGGATCTACAAGAACAAGTGTACAAAGCAAAGGTTCATGATTTTCCTCAGAAAGAATAGACTATGACATGACATACTCTATTGACAAGTATATATCAAGCATAGAGCCACCTGTACAGAATGAAGATGGAAGATGATACTCCACTTCAGGGGGAGTGACTACAGAATATATCTAAGTTCGACATGGTACGACATGATGGACAGCTTCCTGCTGGATCGAGACTTTACCAAGAGTAAAGAGGGTTCCAACCTTCAAGGTTGAATGCAAAAGACTAGGATATGTTGATGACCCGACAAGATGAACTCATGGAAGATGTTATGATGAAAGAATACTAGAATGATGTTTGGGATACAGTTCCCAAACTAGAAGGAAAGAGTATAGTATCCTCCAAATGGATATGCAAAATAAATCATGCAGTTGACGGAAGTATTGAGAAGTATAAAGCAATATTTGTGGCCAGAGGTTTCTCTCAGAAAGAGGGAATTGATTATGAAGAGACATTTGCCCCAGTATCATGGTATACTTCAATTAGAGCTACCATGGCACTTGCATCCATGATGAAGTGGGACTTACACCAGATGGATGTGAAAACAGATTTTCTAAATGATGTGATCAAAGAAGAAGTATACATAGAACAGCCACAAGGATTTGAAGTTGAAGATAGACATACTCACGTATGCAAGTTGAAGAAGGAATTATATGGTCTTAAACAAGCTCCTCAAGCTTGGTATGAAAGAATAGATGGTTTCTTGTCGAGCATGGGCTTTACCAAAAGTAAAGCTGATCCTAACCTTTATCTCAAGGTTGTAGAAGATGAACTTGTCATCCTGTTATTATATGTGGATGACTTATCATTGACAGGAAATGAGAAACAGGTCATGGAAAGAAACAAGAAACTAGCAGCAGAATTTGAGATGAAAGACCTTGGGTTAATGCATTATTTCCTAGGTTTGGAAGTATGGCAAAGTTCAGAAGAAATCTTTCTCAACCAGGGAAAGTATGCGGTAGAGATATTGGAATGCAAAGTCATGGCCACACCCATGGACTCCAACCTGAAGCTGTTAGCTGATTACTCATCAGAGTTAGTGGATATGACTCATTACAGACAAATCATTGGATCATTGATGTACTTAACAAATACCAGACCAGACATGTGTTTTTATATGAACACCTTAAGTCAATATCTTGTTCAACCAAGACGGGTTCACCTAGTAACTACAAAACATGTGATGAGATATCTGAAAGGGACTATAGACTTTAGTTTATATTATGATGGTAACCATAAGTATAGATTGTATGGCTACACAGATGCAGATTGGGCTGGAAGTATATCAGATAGGAAAAGCACATTAGGTATATGCTTTTGTTTGGGGTCTACTATGAGTTAATGGTTTAGTAGGAAACAGTCCAGTGTTTCTCGTAGCATGGCTGAAGCAGAATACATAACAGATTGCTCTGATAAGTTGTGAAGCCATATGGCTTCGGAAGCTGATATCAGGTCTCTTTGAACTGAAGATGGATACTACATTGATTCTATGTGATAACGAGAGTTGTGATAACAGAGAACCCCGTGTTCCGTCGTAACACATAGAAATCCGGTATTTCTACATTCAAGATAAAGATGCAGATGATGATGTTTCAGTATTTACATACTATAGATACAGCTGATGGTGATTCAGTATTTCTATATTGAATATATAGATGATGATGATTTTAGTATTCCCATATTGAAGATATAGATGATGTTTCAGTATTTACATACTGTAGATGCAGATGATGGTGACCTGATGATGCTTTCAGTACTCACATACTGGAGATACAGATGGTGATAGTTCAGTATTCACATACTAAAGATGTAGATGAAGATGGTTTAGATGATGATGCACTAACAAAGCCTCTGTCTCGGGTAAAGTTCAAACACTTTCGAGACAAGCTTGGTATGGTTCAAAAATACCTTCCCCGAAAGGGGGAGTAGTGATGTTGCAGTGGGATTGTATCATCCCTGGACACTTGCCCTAAAGTGATCCAAAGACCTCAATCTTTGAGAATGAAGAGGGATTGTATCATCCTAGGACATATGTCCAGAAGTGATCTGGAGACCTCGGTCTTCGAGAATGAAGTGGGATTGTATCATCCCTGGGCACTTTCCCTAAAGTGATCCGGAGACCTCAATATTCGAGAATGAAGAGGGATTGTATCATCCTGGGACATATGTCCAGAAGTGATCCGGTGACTTCGGTCATCGAGAATGTGGTAGGATTGTATCATCCTTCAACTTCGGTTCAGAACAAATCCAGTGTAAGTTCGGTCATCGAGAATGTGGCAGGATTGTATCATCCTTGAACTTCAGTTTAGAACAGATCCGGTGTAACTTCGGTCATTGAGAATGTGGTAGGATTGTATCATCCTTGAACTTCGGTTCAGAACGGATCTGGTGTAACTTCGGTCATCGAGAATGTGGCAGGATTGTATCATCCTTGAACTTCGGTTCAGAACGGATCCAGTGTAACTTCGGTCATCGAGAATGTGGCAGGATTGTATCATCCTTGAAATTCGGTTCAAAATGGATCCGGTGTAACTTCGGTCATCGAGAATGTGGAAGGATTGTATCATCCTTGAACTTCAGTTCAGAATGGATCCGGTGTAACTTCGATCATCGAGAATGTGGCAGGATTGTATCATCCTTGAACTTCGATTCAAAATGGATCTGATGTAACTTCGGTCATCGAGAATGTGGCAGGATTGTATCATCCTTGAAATTTGGTTCAGAACAGATCCGGTGTAACTTCGGTCATCGAGAATGTGGTAGGATTGTATCATCATTGAAATTTGGTTTAGAATGGATTCGGTGTAACTTTGGTCATCGAGAATGTGGCAGGATTGCATCATCCTTGAACCTCAGTTCAGAACAGATCCGGTGACCTCAGTTGTTGAGAATGTGATAGGATTGCATCATCCTTGGATTTTGAGTCCAAAAGAGATCCAAAGACTTCTTTGTCTTTGTACTGTGGGATACTGATGATGATGATGATGTTTCTTGATCGAAAGATCAGAGTGTGATGATGATGATTTTTTTGATCGAAAGATCAGAGTGTGATGATGATGATGATGTCTCTGATCGAAAGATCAGAAGTTGCTGATGATGATGATGTTATCTGATTGAAAGATCAGAATATGATGATGATGCTGTTGCTGATGATGATGATGTTCTCTGATTGAAATATCAGAATATGATGATGATGATGTTTCTCTGATTGAAAGATTAGAAGTTGTTGATGATGATGATGTTCTCTGATTGAAAGATTAGAATATGATGATGATGATGTTGCTGATGATGATGAAGTTCTCTGATCGAAAGATCAGAATATGATGATGATGATGTTTCTCTGATCGAAAGATCAAAAGTTGCTAATGATGATGTTCTCTGATCGAAAGATTAGAATATGGTGATGATGATGTTTTCTGATCGGAAGTTTCTTATGATTATGATGTTGCTGATGATGATGATGTTTTCTGATCGAAATATCAGAATGTGATGATGATGATGATATTTCTGATCAAAAGATTATAATGTGATGATGATGAGATCCTGATGATGATGATGTCGTATTATCAAAGTATGATGATGATGACGTACTGATCGAAAGATCAGAATATGATGATGATTTGATGTTAGAGTATGATGATGTTTGGTTGATGATGTTTCTGATCGAAAGATCAGAGGCTGATGATAATGATGATTCTGATTGAAAGATCAAAGTTTGATGATGATGATATTTTGATGCTGATATTTTGATGATGATGATGATGTTGATGTTTTGATGATGTTTTGATGATGTTTCTGATCAAAAGATCAGAGTATGATGATGATGTTGTTGCTGATCGAAAGGCCAAAGTGCTGAAGAAGATGTTGCTGATCAAAAGGTAAAAGTGTTGAAGATGATGTTGCTAATCAAAAGGTCAAAGTGCTGAAGATGATGTTTCTATTTGAAAGGTCAAAGTGCTGAAGATGTTGCTACTGATTGAAGAGTCAAGATGCTGAAGATGTTGTTGATCGAAGCGGTCAAAGTACTGATGATGCTGAAGACTAAAGATTGAAGATGAAGACTACATGATGTTGAAAAGCTTCTAATGATTTATAGATGTATCACCCTGATGATGTTGATGATGTCCTCTATCTCTCTCCTATTATTGTTGTTGTTGATGTTGTTATAGAATACCCTTCTCGTGGGGGAGTGTTGAAATATTGTAACTTCGAAGAATATTCTATATGTATTTCTTTGTGGTCCACGATGGTCCTATCGGGAGAACCACTTGTATTACTTTGTACCCCGATGCTCCTAATCAGAAGAACTAATAAGATTCATGAGGCAGTACCCTCTAATTGTAAAGGTGGGTCATTAGCACCCCAGTGTGGTTACTTGAGCCTACATGTGTAGCTCGAGCCTACATGACAGATGAGTTAACTTAAGTGAACGGATGAATATAAATAGAGGTGTAGTGCTTCTCATTTGGAACACACACTCTCACTTGTGTAGCGCATTAGTGGAGAAGAGAAGTAGCTGGAGAAGGAGGAGGATCAGACTTTGATCTCCTTGCTGGTTTTATCTTTTATCTTTTATCTTTTGGAGCATCTATATTGAGGAAGATTTTGCTGGGTTTTTCCCTTTAGGGTTTTCCCAGGATAAATATTTGTGTTCCTTTTGTATGTTTGTGCTTGTCTATCTTTCAGTGATCCTGTTTACATGCTTTTGTTATGAAAATGAAATGAAGTACTGATGTCTTAGCTAAGCATATGAAAAGTTAACATATTCTCTGTAAGAAATATTCATAATGAACCTCAACCACTCCACCATTTTGTTTCCTATTAGTTCCTCAGTCATTAGGAAAACCCTATCTGTCCCTGAAGAGTTTACCTTAAAGGCTAAAGATTACAATGAAGAGTCTACACTCCATTGTTTTAAGGAGTCCACCGTTGAGAGAAAGCAAGAGTTTTTTAAGAGATGTTTCAATCCAGAAGACGAGTCATCCAACCCATCATCCCCAGTCGATGCACCCCTATTTAATGAAGAAACCAAGTGTGTAGTAACCGTTGTTATGCCAATTTTTGGGTCTAGACACAGATAAATACATCCCTGAAACCCTGATGAGTCTTCTCTTCGTCTTAATAACTTGTTCTGTTGAGTCATATGAAACCAGTCAATCATTACAAGTGTCATGCATTAAATTTGATGAGTTCTTAGTTGAGAATTCATTCTCAGCTAATGAACTTCCATAAGACCAAAAATTTCAGGTTCCAGTCATATCTATTGAAGATGTTCCTTTCCTTCAACCAGGACAATCTACAACTACCAGAAATGGTATTAACAAATGAAACGTACAGGGATTATACCAAGTTCATGAATTTCCTCATGACAGATATTTATGCTGCCCTTTTCCAAAAGAGGTTGCCCCGGGTGCTGCCAGAGATGTGGGATCTACTGCAAGCTTCTACAAAAAAGAGAACATGATATTGGTTTCTATCTAAATATGGAACAATGATCAGACTATATGGTTTCGCTCAGTCACCTTACATGTTACCAGATTTCCTAACTCCAAGAGTCTTCTCAATGGAGTTCATCAGACAAAACCTGAGCCTAGAGATTGAACACTTCCTGAAATATAAGAAGTCCACTGACATCAAATACGCTTGGGCTGTAGGTCCATTCACCATTAAGAATAAGGGTTCTTTTCCAATGATGGAAGGCTTAATTAGAGAGTTGGGATTTGAGATAGAACCCACAATCAAGTATGACCCTCACCAGGTTATCTCAAATAGGAGAAACTCTCAAAGGAGAAATCATTTTAAAAATGAGAGGCTGTGGGATTGGAAGAAGCTTCCAATTGGTCAAATTACCCAAAGGAGGCCCCAACTATTGTTGACTTAGATGAGTATTCAAGCTCTCCCATAAGAGAGGTTGTCTCTTTATTTCCTGATATCTCCAATTTGGTTGCTTCAGCTCAAAGCATTACTCCATTGGTTAGCCAATCAGAAGGAAAGAATAAAAGATATTTTCCTGAGGCAAAGGATATCAAGGAGGAGGATACTGCTGAAACTCCCAAAAGGCAAAATATTGAAACAGAAGGACAACTTGTCTTAGATATAACTATAGACAAAGGGAAAAGGAAAATGAAGATATCAGGCCCTACATTTGAGGTAAAAGAGTATACATTTGCAGATACTCTATCCGATTCCTCTTCCCATTCCAAGAACAAAGGAGAGTTAGTGGATAAATACAAAGACATCAAAGACATGACTTCAGAAGAAACTCTGAAATTATATTCTGAAGTAAGAAATATTTCTAATCAAGATGTGTCTTTGATTATGTTCAAAACACTCTGTACTAAGACTTGGAAACCAAGAACAGAGTTGCAGAAATAAAAATGAACCTAGATGACATCCCCATACCTGACATTATTCATCTACATAAGCAGATAAGGGATATCTTTTTTACTCACTTGTTGAAGGTCACTCTGGCATTATCCAAGTTACAGAACCTCAAAAGTAAAATTGAGAACCAATTGAGGCAAGTAAAGGTGGAAAATAGGGCCCACCAAACACATATAAAGAAGCTACAGATTGATCTATTGGCTACTAGATACCAATCTCATAAGGGAGTTGGGATCCAAAGGCTATTTGATTAGAAAGCAAAAGACATTCAGTTATTGAAAAAGAAGATTCTCATACCTGCCACTCAGCTAATACAAGGCCCTGAGCTAGCTGAGATAGAAAAAATAAAAGGAGAACCTGAATAATCAGCTCACTGATTGTAAAGAAAAATTATTGAAGTTTGTTGATAAGGAAAAGCAATGGCAAAAATAAATGGCCTTCGTAGTAGAGAGTGAGAAATCCATGAAGGAAACGTTTGAAGAAATTGAAAGAAAATTGCAGGAGAAAGAAAAAGAGTTATAATTGAGGATCACTTCTCCTGTGGCTGGATCTAGTGAACAGGGCATAGTCCAGGCTATGTCAGAGATAAGTCTTAAAGATTTGGAAATCACTGGTTTGAAGATCCAAAATAAAAATTTGGAGGGAATAGCTGAAATGAGAGAACTAGAAAGAAATAAAAAGGAAGACAAATGTAAGGAAATAGTTGATAAGAACAACAAATTGACAAATCAAGTTACAGGATAGTTAGCCTTGCAAGGAGCAAAACATATCATCTGGGATGTAATGATATCATAAGCAGCCAAACTCTGACCTTATTTGGATTTTATTCTTGATAAAAAGATTATTACACAAGCTGCTAGACAAAATGTCTTGATCGTAAAACAGGTGTTAAATAAAAATCCCATAGACACGGCTCATAATGCAATCAATTTTCTAAATAGTTTGACTGAAGATGAAATAAAGAAAACAAATATTCAAGATAGGGTCTTGGTTATCACATTGGCAAGAAAAGTGGTAAATAAATATCATCATTTGGAAATAGTGCAAGCAAAAATTGATGTTATGCATCATCAAATCAAGGAATTCATTGAATTGTTTAATCCTTTATTTAAAAGAGGACTCTCTTTCTTTTGGAAATAGAAAGGAGGAATGTGGTCTCAAAAAGAATATAATGACAAGTTAATCAGTTGCAGATCAGATCATAGACAGTTTGATGACATGCAGCATCAATCCTTATCTAGAAAAACAGTGATTGACAAATTGGATGGAGATTTTGAGATCTTGTTTGACTTCAAAGCCACATGTACCAAATTTCCATAGTTCTCTTATTCATAAAATGTGGAGCTCAGACTATTGGTGATGGAGATGATCAGCCTAGATCTTCCATCTGTTTATCAATGGAAAATGATTGAAAATTACAAGAAATGTAAATAAAATTTGTGGCAATGAAGATTGTGGAGAAATTCGAGAGGTCAAAATACACACTACTTGGCTAAGCATGACAGGGATCAAAAGGATAGCTGTAAAATGATCAAGCAAGCTAGAATCATGAATATTTACTACTGTTTTAAATCTAGTAGGAGAGAAAACTCCATTTTTCTATTTCATATAAATCGTGGAAAATGTGCCACGTTAAATTTGTTAGAAGTTTGTTTCTCAAGTTGTAACTGATTTTGGCCCTGTTTCGAGGTTGGTCTTGGGGGACTAAGACATTATAAGTATACCCTCAATAGAGGAAGAAAGGGTTGAAACCCATGATACTTTTGTGTAATGTAATCTTGAGATGTGTCTTTAATAGAATTTTCAGAGCCAAATGCTGACCTTTGAATGCAAAGATTCATGTATATTTCTCAGGTACAGTTTGTGATTTCTCTCCTTTATGTGCATGTCCTTCTTGTTAATATTTCCATTATGTTTTCCTTCATATCTGAGATAAGTGTATGATAGTTTTCAGAATTCATACTTAGTTATTCTCTGTCTATCGTTTTAGATATTCAAAAACTGTTTTTACCAAAGTTAATGCAGAATCAATTCTATGTAGTGCTATGTTTTAATGGACGATCCTTTTTTCTTCCCTATCACCAGACCAAAGACATATTCACCGTTGTTAGATTTTTATCATTTAAGCTAGCATTAACTTAGGATCTTAACTGAGAGAAGAAAAATCACAACAATCAAACACATAAGACAATGAACACAAATATTTTCCTCGGGGAAACCATAAAGAAGAAAACCCCACAACTTCCTCAGAGATAGAATCAGCACCAAATAGAAAAGCCCAAAAAATAGTAAGATGATATCCTAACAGCAGTAGCCTCTTTCTTTCTAGCCCCAACAACTTCTTCTTCCTCGGCTATGTGCTACAACTGAGTGTGAGTGAGTGTGTATGAGTGTGTGATAAATAGAGAGGCTAACTCTCTATTTATACTAATTCCTGACTTAACAATGACTCACTAGGTCTGAATTCTCTAGGAGAGTCTAATAACCCTAGTGCCCTGGAACTGCGGGGACTTTAACCCTTGAACAATAGGAGGGTTACCCACAATGACTTGACATGACTTTTTTACATTATAGAACCTCTAGATAGGAACATCAGGGCATGACATGACTCAAATACATTATAGACACTTCTCGGAATAAACATCAAGGTACAAGACATAAGATATACAAGTGAATACATTCCAAAGTTAAAAATACATCAACACTCCCTCTTAACTAGGAAGGTATTCTTTCGACACAGTTTTCAGCACTTGTCTTCTTCTCTATATCAATTGGATCATCTCGTTATCTTCATCTTCAAGTTGTATTCATCTTCAAGTCTTCTTCATATTCAATTCGTCATCATTTTCAAGTCTTCTTCATCTTTAAGTCACCTTCATCTTCAAGTCTTCTTTTAAGTAATCTTCTTCTTCAACTCTTCTTCATCACGAGACGTGGATCATCACGACTATTCGATCATCACTGTTGGATCATCATCACTATATCATCATCAAATCTAGATCATCACTTGATCTGGATCATCATCAAGTCTGGATCATCATCACATCTGGTTCATCACTTGATCTGGATCGTCATCAAGTCTGGATCATCATCACATCTGGATCATCACTTGATATGAATCATCATCATCGGTGCTATCTCTCGATTCTTCTCATCACAAGAATTTATATAGAGCCAGCCATTTTTCATGCTGGTTGCAGGCCTACCCTTCATGTAGGTCTTCAGCACTTATATCTGACCCTAAGTCAGAATGGTCTGCCCAACTCTTACATCTGACCTCATCTTGTCAAAAAGGCATGCCCAACACTCACATCTGACCTCATCTTATTAGAAAGGCCCAGCACTCACATCTGACCATGTGTAAACACATTGCGCCAGAATGGCTCAGCACTTACATCTGACCTCATCTTGTCAGAAAGGCACAACACTCACATCTGACCATGTGTAAACACATCGCGCCAAAATGGCTCAACACTTACATCCGACCTCATCTTGTCAGAAAGGCTTTGCACTTACATTCAACCATGTGTAAACACGTCGCATCAAAAGGGCTCTCAGTCCCAGATTGAGGATTCCTGGTAACTGACCAAGTGCCTCCATTATCCTAGAGAATGGCATCATCCCTTATATCTGATCAAGTGGGAACACATCCCTCAATCACATCAGAATGGCCATGCACTCACATCTGATCATGTAAGACTACATCCCATAGTCATATCAAAATGGCCTTCATTCCCAAACTGAGTATTCTTGGTAACTGACCAAATGCCTCCATTCCAAGAATGGCATTCATCTCTTGTATCTGGTCATGTAGGAACCAATCCTACAGTCACATCAGAATGGCTCAGCACTCACATATGACATGGAAGGAACCAAATCCTCACACCATGACAGAATGGCTCAGCCCTTACATCTAACCATGGAAGGAACCTAATCCTCTCACCATGTCATAATGGATCTAGGTCTCATCATTTCCCCTTGGAGGGAAATTTGATCTGGAGAACAGCAAGCTTCTCCCTGAAGTACTCAAACTTTGCTCTGACCAATGGCTTCATCAACACATCAACTATCTGTTCGCTATCACAACATACTAGAGCTTCACTGCTCCTCTCTGCACCATATCCCTGATATAGTGATACTTGATCTCGATATGCTTCGACTTGTCATGGAACACTAGGTTCTCTGACAACTTCACACAACTCTAGTTATCGCAATATATACAAGTAGCATCCAACTGGAGATCAAATAAATCATACAGTAGCTTTCTCAGCCACACTTCCTCACAACTAGCTGAACAAGCTATGACATATTCTGCTTCAGCTGTACTCGGTGCCACACAACACTGCTTCCTGCTAAACCAAGAGATCACACCTGATCCCATACTGAAGCAGCATCCTGAAGTGCTCTTCCTATCGATGGCACTTCCTACCCAATCTAAATCAACATAACCCTCTAGGTTAATCTTCTTATTTTCCTCGTACTTGAGCCCATTATCAACTATACCCTTCAGGTACCTCAGAATATGCTTTGCAGCAATCAAGTGAACATGTCTCGGATCTGTTAGGAACTGGCTCAAGGTGTTCATAGAAAAGAAAATATCTGGTCTCATGTTCATCAGGTACATCAAGGACCCAATCATCTAACAATACATTGTAGCATCAACTGCTTCTGATGAAGCATCACTCAATAGCTTCAAGTTCGATGCCATAGGTGTTGTTATGGCCTTGCAGTCCATCATCCTGAATCTCTTCAGAATCTCTACTTCATACTTCCCTTTTCCAAGGAAGATTCCAACTGCATTCTGCCACACCTCCATCCCTAATAAATAGTGCATCATACCCAAGCCTTTCATTTCAAACTTGGTAGAAAGCTTCCTCTTCGTATCAGCAATCAACCCATCCATACTTGTTACAAACAGATCATCCACATATGGTAGGAGTATCACTGGGTTTCCATATTCAACCTTGTAGTAAAGGTTGGAATCTGCTTTACTCTTGGTAAAGCCCAAATTGGATAGGAAGCCATCAATTCTGGCGTACCATGTCCTAGGTTCCTGTTTCAAACCGTATAGGGCTTTCTTCAATCTACACACATGAGACTCCCTATCATGTGTCTCAAAACAGAGTGGCTGCTCCACATACACTTCCTCTTCTACTACACCATTCAAGAAAGCAGTCTTGACATCCATCTGGTGTATCTTCCATTTCATCACTGCAGCGAAAGCAAGTACTGATCTGATGGAAGTGTATCTGGCTACAGGTGCAAAATTTTCTTCATAATCTATTCCTTCTTTCTGAGAGAAACCATGAGCCACAAATCTTGCTTTATATTTCTCTATGCTGCCATCTACAACATGCTTGATCTTGTAGATCCATTTGGAAGTTACAATGGACTTCCCTTCTGGTCTTGGCACAACATCCCAAACATCATTCTTCATGATAGATTGATACTCTTCGATCATAGCATCCTTCCATTTTTTCCTTTTTGTCGCTTCTTCATAGTTGGAAGGTTCTTTATCAATAATGTCACATAGAAGGGCTACATAACTAGAGCAGGACCTGGTTCTCTTTCTTCCTCTGTGTGTTTCTTCTGAAGCTCCATATCTTTCTACACCTTGGATAATTTCATGTACCCAAGCAGCTTTCATCTTGTGAGAATTCTTCTCCTGAGGTGGATCTACAGGTTCTTGAGGTTCTTCTAATTCTCGATCTTCTTCCTGAATTTCTTCGTTCATGGTTGTATCATGAAGTCTGGGTGCTCTTGTTTCTTCAGGTTCTTCATCCGATCTCTTCCTGGATTTGATGTAGGCTGAATTTTCACCAAATCTTACATCTCTGCTAATGTCAATATTCTTGAACCTTGGGAAGTATATTCTATAATCCTTCGAGCTTTCAGAGTATCCCACAAATATACCCTTCTTTCTTGAAGGATATAACTTCGTCCTCTTTTCTTTCAGAATGTGCATGTATACAAGACAACCGAATATTCTGAGATGGATGACTTCTGGTTTCTTGCTGGAGAAGACTTCTTCAGGAGTCTTTTTCTTCAGTACTCTGTGTGGAGTACGGTTCTGTACATACACAGTTGTTCTAGTAGCTTCTTCCCATAGATGCATGGGAATATTTTGATCATGAATCATGGCCCTTGCTGCTTCCATGCTCGTTCTATTCTTTCTTTCTGCAATCCCATTTTGTTTTGGATTATATGGAGTGTATAAATCCCTCTTAATCCCTGCACATGATCTAGGAACTAAGAATCAAAATCATCAAAGAATAATTAACAAAATACTCATGAATTGGAAATAACTGGAATACCAATAGGTTTCCTCTTTGTATATTATATGAACAATAAAAGATTACAATACCATGCATGAGCAATGGTTTAACTCAATGAAGAATTCGAATACCTAAGGGACAATTCGAATTCAATGAGTGAGTCTAGCTTAACTGACTCTTTGCCATGCAATCTCACTCAGTTAACCACTTGAACAAAACCCTAATTGACTCAACAAACCCTAACTGAAGTTGGAGTGCAATAAATGACTGAATATCAACTGAAGGAGATCAAACACATGTCATAGCAATCCAATCATCAAGTGCTAGTACTG
>LPNX010053354.1:465555-481369 GCA_001517045.1 Pseudotsuga menziesii
TTTAATTTCCAAAGTACTATTATGATCCTCATTGTGCTTGCCAAAGGTTTTGTCCAATCTTGTCCAGAGATCCTTTGGGTGTTCAGCAGAATAAAAAACAAAGTACAAGTCATCATCAAGGGCCAGAGCTATTGATCCAAAAGCTCTGTCAATGTCATTTAGCCAGTCATTCTCATTCTCATAAGACTCTCTTCCAATTCCAATAGACACCTCATAGAGACCTCGTCTCTTGAGATATGCAATCATCTTCAACTTCCATTCCGAATAGCTTGTGAATGGGAGGAGAGGAGGGATTGATGAGTCCATTCGAAGTTGTACCTGTTAAGACCTGCAAATCAAAACAAAAAGGGCACCGTAAGGTCGGATAGACTACACATTTAGGCTTTCATCACACCCAGCATAGTCAATCAAGAAATCTTGATCAACAAGTTCTTTACTTGGGGTATTAAGTGGTAAGCCTTGGCTTCTAGTGCAGTGCTAGATTCTTGAGCTATTGCTCAAATTTCATGGAGAAATCTGTCAAAAAGCTTGTTCTTGAGAGATTTATCTTCGTCCTGCCGCATGCTCTGATACCATATTAATTCTTGCACATGATCTAGGAACTAAGAATCAAAATCATCAAAGAATAATTAACAAAATACTCATGAATTGGAAATAACTAGAATACCAATAGGTTTCCTCTTTGTATATTATATGAACAATAAAAGATTACAATACCATGCATGAGCAATGGTTTAACTCAATGAATAATTCAAATACCTAAGGGACAATTCGAATTCAATGAGTGAGTCTAGCTTAACTGACTCTTTGCCATGCAATCTCACTCAGTTAACCACTTGACCAAAACCCTAATTGACTCACCAAACCCTAACTGAAGTTGGAGTGCAATAAATGACTGAATCTCAACTGAAGGAGATCAAACACATGTCATAGCAATCCAATCATCAAGTGATAGTACTGCATGACTCCAATAAACCCTGATGAGGTTAACTAAAGCTGAACTGACCATCATAAGTTGGTGAAGGCGCCTTGTTCACTCCAGTTCATTAAAATAATATTAAATAATTATTAAATAATATATTTAATGCATGGAGGCGCCTTAACTGACTGTAACTGATTGGTTGAACTGAAAGTAACCCCCAGTTAGCAATTAGGTGCATGAATGTCACACAGATCACCCCTGGAGTGCTCCAGTTAGCCTCCTTGACTGTAGGAAAGGCTAAGTTAGCCTCCTTGACTGTAGGTAGGCGTGGGAGTGACTGGGATGATGGTAATTAATGCTCCACTGATGTCAATTAAACTTAGGATAGTGGTTTAACTAGGACAATTTAACCGAAGGAGTGAGTATGAAGGTAAATGTCTCCAACAGAGACATCTTAACTGAGAACCTCAAATGGAAATATAAAAGATTTAGATCTTACCAGGTCAAGATGTCGTATTTGAATCTAGAGCTGAATCTCTCTAGTGTTGGTTCAGGGGCAGATTAGGGTTTGGATTTTCGGAGTTCTGTCCAACCAAATTCATTGATCTTGATCTCTAAACTTCAATTTTGAGGAGGAGATAAATCTAGGCCTGGGCTCACTCAAAAATTCCACTTCTGTGGAAAGCCCTAATTTTCGGCTCTAGTGTTGGGTCAAAAACTGAAAATGCTCAGAATCAGATTCTGCTTCGACAGAAAGATGCGCCCTAGGGAGGAGAGTTATTCCAACCTTCTTTTTCTGAAAATATGTGGAGAGAGATCCAAAAAATAGGAATCCCAAGTTCCCGTAGCTGCACACTGTCTTCTTCTCAGGTTAGCTTTGATACCATGTTAGATTTTTATCGTTTAAGCTAGCATTAACTTAGGATCTTAACTGAGAGAATAACAAGCACAGAAATCAAACACATAATAAATTGAACACAAACATTTTCCTCGGGGAAACCATAAAGGACAAACCCCGCAACTTCCTCAAAGATAGAATCAGCACCAAATAACAAAGCCCCAAAAATAGTAAGATGATATCCCAACAGCAGTAGCCTCTTTCTTTCTATCCCCAACAACTTCTTCTTCCTCACCTATGCACTACAATTGAGTGTGTGATAAATAGAGAGGCTCACTCTCTATTTATACTAATTCCTGAGTTGACAATGACTCACTAGGGCCGACTTCTCTAGGAGAGTCTAATAACCCTAGTGCCCCGGAACTGCGGGGACTTTAACCCTTGAACAATAGGAGGGTTACCCACAATGACTTGACATGACTTATTTACATTATAGAACCTCTCGATAGGAACATCGGGGCATGACATGCCTCAAATACATTATAGACACCTCCCGAAATAAACATCGAGGTACAAGACATAAGATATACAAGTGAATACATTCCGAAGTTACAAATACATCAACAACCATAACAGAAGTATTATCTTGCCTTTGTATACATTTACCATGCAAACTGCTCTGTGTTTATTGATAATTGTGACTCCATAGACCAATGTACCCTTACTCTATTTCAACCACAATAATATCTAATTTTCATTTTATGTTTGTATTTGGCCTTATTATATATCTGTGAGAGATCCCTCTCTGGAAATGGACAATCCATCTCCCTTTCCTAAAGTGGTTATGTTGTTACCTCGGGGTTCACCTTCCACAACCTTGGGTGTGATTCTGAGTGCTAACACCATTTTTTGACCTTCTAGGGGAATTGAAAAATATTTATGTTAAGATCCCACTATTACAATCCATCCATGATGTACCCATTTATGTTAAAAGTGTTAGGGACCTGTGTGTGAAGAAACCAAGAAGGAAGCCTAGGGATCCTCTTATAGTTCACGTAGTTGGGAAACTATCTGAATTAATGATGGGGAAAATTCCTTTAGCCAAATATGATGATCCAGGAAATCCCACTGTTACATCGTCTCCTAGATCCACTGAGATCCCCAATGTTTTAGTTGATTTGAGTGCAGGAATAAATGTGATGACTATCAATATTGTGAACAAATTGGGACTGACTAATCTCATACTAACCCCCATGGTATTAGAATTGGATGATAGATACATGATTAGAACTAAGGGTAATCCATATGACTTGGTAGTCTTTGTTGATTAATGGGAATATTCTGTGTAGTTTCTTGTATTATAGACCCAATCTCAGTTGGGGGGACATCCACTCATTTTGGGAAGACCTTGGTTGGCCATTGCAGATGCATATATTAGTTGTAGATCAGGATTTATGACCATATATTATGAAATTGACACAAAAAGTTTGACTCTTTACCCTCTAGATAAACCAAGTTTAGATGCTGAAAATCCATTGTGGGTAGACTTGGAAGAGGAACAAATTACTCAACCTATTATGACTATAGGGAGATCCTTGAATTTTAAAATGAAACCGAAGATGATACTATTATCAATTTCATTAGTGATCCAATGGCAACTACCCAACATGCATATCAGATCCTGGATAGTTCCATGAGTAAACTTGAGCGAGAAGAACTTACCGAGGATGTCCTAGTTAAAAATCTTGAAATCGCTCCCATAATTGAGAATTTAAAGAGTTCCCCAATAGAGATTCATCCTGAAAGAACCTTGAATATTAATCCCAATATAACACCTAATGAGTTGGAATGTATAACTATACTGCTAAAATAGCATAAGGGAGCCTTTGCGTGGGAGTACACAGGAATAAGAGGTATTCCCTATGAGTTGTGTACTTACTAGATCTAAATTAAAAATGACTGTAAGCCCATCTGTCAACCCTAGCGCATAATGAATCCAAATATGAGAGACATTGTGAAAGAGAAAATTCAGAAACTTTTAAAGGTGGGATTTATTTTTCCCATTTTAGATAGTGAATGGGTTTCTCCTTTAGTAATTGTGCCTAATAAAAATGGTGAATGGAGCATCTGTGTGGATTTCTAAGAGCTGAATAAAGTTATACAAAAATACCATTTCCCTTTTCCCTTTATTAATCAAGTTCTGGATACCCTATCTCGGAAGAAATTATTTTCTTTCTTAGATGACTTTAGTGGGTATAATCAGATTCAGATTGCCCCTGAAGATCAAGACAAGACCACTTTCACATGTCCTTGGGGGAATTTTTCATATAGGGTGCTCCCTTTTGTATTATGTAATGAAGCGGCTACATTTTAACGAGTTGTGACTGGAATATTTTCTGATATGGTTAATGATTGTATGGAAATTTTCATGGATGATTTTACCCCTTATGGTAGTAGTTTTGATGAGGATTTGGAAAACCTGGAAAAAGTACTAACATGTTGTGAACAGACTCACTTATCCCTCGGCACTAAAAAATTTCATATGATGATTATTAATCTGTCACAGTAATCTAGGGACTAAAACACAGTCTCATAATAAATTTCAGACAATAAGCATGAAAATGGCATAATGGTGATGCACTAGGAGTAGCAGCTCTGTATTAATCAATAAATAATAAGTAATACAATACAATGGTCATGCAAGGTGCGTGAATTCCAATACAATTCGAATACTCAATGAGGTCATTCGAATTGAATGGATGTGCGTAGCGTAACTAAATGTCAGCCACAGTCAGCACACATAGTTAACCACCAAGCTAATCAATAACTGACTCTCACACTAAGTCCTAACTGAATGGATTGCAATATATGACTAAGTCTAACTGAAAGTGACTAATCACATGTAATGGCATGTCCAACTGAAGGAGGTAGCACATCCATAACTCCAAGTAGCTATGATGGAGTTAATTGAAGTAAACATGCCATCAGAAGTGGTTGTAGGCGCATGTGTTAGCTCCAGTTCATAAATAATGACAAAAAATAATCAAATAATGAATGGAGGCACCTTCACAACTCAGGTTAACTGATTGTAATAATCAATTAGAAATTAGGTGCATTTATGACACTCAGATCACCCCAAAAATGCTCCCTATTTGAAGGAGGAAGCCCAGTTAGCCTCCCTGAATGAAGGAGAAGGATTATTTGGCATCCTTGAATGAAGGAGGGCGTGGGAAAGCTCATGTTGATGTCATAGTGTGCTCATATTATGCCAAGTAAGTCAATTAAACTTAGGATAGTGGGTAAATAGGCCAAAATTGACCAAATAAGTGTGCATGTTGGGTAAATGACTCCAACACCCTCCCTTAAGCTATAATCAGGAGGAGTAAACAAAAATGCATGAAATTATATGGCCCTAGCAACAAATTCCATAGGTCACCCTATACAATAAAGTAACTTCTTAATATAACCAAGGAAATGGGAAAAATACCCCCCCTCAAAATAAGCAGTAAATCAAGAAATTTTTGGTTCCTCTATGCAGCAGCATCCTGAGACTGTGCATGTGAACCTCTGAATCCAAACTAAATGAATATTTCTGGAGGAATATTCCTCTTTGGAAGAAGAATAATGTTCTCAAATGAATCAGGAACATAGACAGTTGTAGGATGAAAATTGGACCCATGTAGAGCAATTGAAATCAACTGATAAGAGAGTAAAAGTGCTTGTGGATTCGAACCATGTGTGGAACGCTCAATAAAATGATATGTTTCATCCTTGAACAGAAAACCATGAGTGTTAAAATCAGCCCCAATTCTTAGGATCAAGTGTCCAAGCGGATGTAGAATGTCTTCCTCTTTACTAGTTCTGTGAGGAGATGAGCATGTGACCAAAGGTAGAGAAGCCCTGGGACTGTGGAGAGCGAATGATTGAGCTCCATAATCTGATATAGATTTATAAATAGCTAATGTTTCAAAAAATAAAATATCATCAATCTCATAAGAGGAAACTAACACCAAATCCCCAGCAGCAAATTTGAAGAAGAATTGCGGTACTTGATTTTTTACACCGAAATTGGTGAGAGCAGCTTCAAGAAGTACTGAAATATCTTGCAATATAAAACTAGAACCAGTTAATATCAGATCAGATATAAAAAATATCATATCAGATCCAAATAATTTCATATCAGATCCAAAAGTGTGGAATGAAATCAAATCCCCAACAACAGTTTTGAAGGAGACTTGCAGTACTTGTTTCTTCACAAAATTAATGAGAACAGCTACAAGCAATACTGAAAGCTTATGAACCTGAAATATTGAACCAAGAAATATTAGATAATATCCAAATAATATCATATCAGATCCAATAAGTTTCATATCATATCCAAATAAATGGTCAACCGAGACGATGGATGCATAGTTGTCTTTTTCTTCAAAATTCTGAATTTTGGTGCATGCAATCCTACAGGAATTTGCAGGAAGATCTAGATCATGGGGAGCGAATTGATCACTCTTGTAATATGATATTTTTTCCAAAATATCCAATTTATTACATATTTTCACACCGGTAGCAACATTAGAGGGAGAAAAAACAATTTTCTCTTCACTTTTTGAAGCAATTACTGGCAAATTTTGCACAGAATTCAAAGAAAAATCACTGGTAAATGTTTGCATGGAAGTGCAGCAGTGTTTTTCTTCAATATAAGAAGATTCGAATGTCTTCTTTTGTTTCATCCATATGAGGAGATGAGATATCAAATATCTCACAAACTTCCAGAGCATCAGGAGAAGGAGTCACTGTAAGGAGACTTTCTTCAATTCGAATTGACTATGTAGAAGATTTTGCTTCTTCTTCATATTGAACAACTTCATCAAAGAGAGTAAAGGCCGATAATTTTTTGTAAATAAATCTTGTGGTGCTGGATGTGATCTCCAAAGTGCTATTATGATCCTCATTGTGCTTTCCAAAGGTTCTGTTCAATTTGGTCCAGAGATCCTTTGGGTATTCTGCAGAACCAATAAGGTAGCGCAAGCTAGGAGAAATGACCAGACATATTGCTCCAAAAGCTCTATCACCATAATTTAGTCAATCATTCTCATTCTCATAAGAATCTTTTCTAAGTCCAATAGACACCTCATAGAGACTGCATCTCTTTAGAGATGCAATCATCTTCAACTTCCATTCTAAATAGCTTCTGAATGGGGTGAGAAGAGGGACTGATGAGTCCATTTGAAGTTGTACCTACAAAAACAAAAAAAAGTCACTGTAAGGTCGAACATCCTGCACATTTCAGGTTTTCATCACACCCAGCATAATTGATCAAGCAAGATTGATCAATAATTCCTTAACTTGGGGTATTAAGTGGTAAACCTTTGGCTTCTGGTGTAGTGCTGGAATTTGATCTTTTGCTCAATTTTTCATGCAAGATCCATCAAAAACCATGTTTTTGAAGAGAATGAGATTCATCCCGCCATGAGCTATGATACCATATTAATCTATCACAGTAATATAGGGACTAAAACATAGTCTCATAAGAGATTTCAGACAATTAAGCATGAAAATGGCATAATGGTGCTGCAATAGGAGTAGCAGCTCTGTGTTAATCAATAAAGAATAAGTAATACAATACAATGTTCATGAAAGGTGCATGAATTCCAAGACAATTTGAATACTTAAGGAGTTCATTCGAATTGAATGGATGTGTCTATATTAACTGAATGTTAGCCACAGTCAGCACACATAGTTAACCACCAAGCTAATCAATATCTGACTCTCACACTAAGTCCTAACTGAATGGAGTGCAATAGATGACTGAGTCTAATTGAAAGTGACTCATCACATGTAACTGCATGTCCAACTGAAGAAGGTAGCACATCCATAACTCCAAGTAGCTATGATGGAGTTAACTGAAGTAAACATGTCATTAGAAGTGGTTGTAGGCGCATTTGTTAGCTCCAGTTCATAAATAATGACCAAAAATAATCAAGTAATGAATGGAGGCACCTTCACAACTCAGGTTGACTGATTGTAACAATCATTTAGCAATTAGGTGCATTTATGACACTCAGATCATCCTCAGAAATGCTCCATGTTTGAAGGAGGAAGCCCAGTTAGCCTCCCTGAATGAAGGAGAATGCTTAGTTGGCATCCTTGACTAAAGGAGGGCATCGGTGAGCTCATCTTGATGTCATAGTGTGCTCATATGATACCAAGTAATTCTCTTAAACTTAGGATAGTGGGTAAATAGGCCAAAATTGACCAAATAAGTGTGCATGTTGGGTAAATGACTCCAACAATGATGAGAGGAGGTATAGTTCTTGGGAATTTCATATATGTTGCGGGAATACAAGTGGAACTTACTAAAATAAAGGTAATTATGAACATCCCTATTATTGGAACACAAAAAGAGGTACGTATTTTTCTTGGACACGCTGGTTAATATAGATGCTTTATTGAAAAAAAATCCAAGCTAACATCCCCTCTATTTACCTTACTAATGAAAGGAGTTGAATTCAATTGGACAGATGCATGTTAGACAATGTTTGCAAAATTGAAGAAAAGGTTATCCACGTCACCCATCCTATGTGGGCCTGATTGGGCCCTACCTTTCCATATTTTTTCTAATGCTTCAGATACTACTACTGGTGATGTGTTGGGACAACAGGAAGACCACAATCTATATGCTATCTACTATATCAATAAGAATATGGGTCCTACTGAACTCAATTACACAGTAATTGAGAAAGAAATTCTTGTTGTCATTTACTCCATAAACAAATTTAGGCACTATATTACCGGGTACCCTACTTTTTTGCATACCTATCACTCTTCATTAGATATTTAATGAATAAACATGTTACTAATGCTTGAGTGACTATGTGGTTGTTGTTGCTATAAGAGTTTTATATTACTATCATTGATAGACCAGGAAAAGAAAATCATTGTTGTTGATTTTATTTCTCGACTAACTAATAATGATGATAATTTACTAATTGAGGATTCTTTTCCTGATGAACATCTATTTTTAGTTTCAGTTCACTCACCTTGGTATGCAGACATTGATAATTATCTTGTTGTAGGGAAGATTCCATCGCATCTATCAAAAAGGGAAAGGAGAAGGATTGTACAACATAGTACTAGGTATTGTTGGATAGAAGGATATCTCTTTTACACATGGCTAGACTTGGAAATTAAGAAATGTGTAATGGAATATTGAATCCATGGTATCCTAAAGGCTTGTCATGAAGATCCCTGCAGGGGGCACTTTGCTGATAAAACAACTAGACACGAGGTGTTAAGAATGGGCTACTTATGGCCAACTCTGATTCAGGATGAAAAGAAGTATGTGCAAGCCTGTGATAGATTCCAAAGGATGGGTCAGCCTAATAGATTGGATGAGATGACACTTCAATCACAGTTGGTGGTTGAACCTTTCGATAGATGGGCCCTAGAATTTGTAGGGCCTATCAACCCTCCTTCAAAACAAAAAGTTTACATTATGGTTTTGCAGGCTATATGATTAAATGGGTGGAGGCCAAAACCCTTGTGAGAACTACTGATAAAGTTGTTGTAGATTTCTTGTTTGAAGAAATATTGACTCAATTTGGGGTGTCTAAGAAGATAATCACATATGGATGGCCACAGTTTGTATCACATAAATTTAAATCCCTCTTTCACAAATATCATATCCAGCATAGAATATCTTCACCATATCATCCACAAGCCAACGGTCAGGTGGAAAGTACAAATAAAGTTATTGAATCTATTCTCACAAAGACTGTGAAGAATCATCAGAGGGATTGGGTCGAAAGAATTCCTGAAACATTATGGGCATATCAAACTACATGGCACAACGCCACAGGGTTCTCTCCTTATGAATTGGTAGATGGGAAAAATATTGTCTTCCCTATTGAATTTGATATTAAAACTTTGAGGACTACTTTAGAAGCACACCTAGATTTAACATAATCCCAAAAGGACCATTTAAATCAGTTAAACAAGATTGATGAGAAACATACATTGGTTATACATCATACTTCAGTGATTTATCAACAACGTTCTAAGTGGCTTGACAGGTTTATTAAGAAAAATATGATCCACTAAGGAGATTGGGCCTTATTGTATGATTCATGGTTAAAGAGGGATTTTAAGGGGAAGTTGCACACCAGATGGTTGGGATCATAAAGAGTGGACATGGTATTTGATAATGGGACTATTCTATTAACCACAATTGATGAATGACAAACACCGTTATTTAACAATGGTCGTCGTTTGGGACTCAACCATAAGCCACTCTTGAAGGATGCATTTGCTTCTCATGTTTCTTTTGATGCAAACTGTCATTGGTACAAGAATAGGAGTCTCCTCCTTTTTTTGAAACTCTTTAAACTTTTGTGCATTTTAAACAAGAAAACTATATACAAATAAACATGTTTGTTTTTGTTTTCCTTCTTTGATTTCATAGGTTGGATAGTTTGTTTAATAATTTTTTTATGGTTCAACTTGATGGGTTTGTTTAAGGAATTTTGTGGAGAGACAAACACAAAGGACCGAAGAAGAAAATAAACAGTCGTAGTGGGCCAATCGATTGCAGAAACTATAGGTGGTCCTTTTCAAAGTAGAGAGAAATATAAGTGAAGGGGAATTGTTTAGTTCTATTAAAACTATTAAATTTCATTCAGGCACTGCTGGATTCTATTTTCAGCCAAAACCTCGCCAATCTTTCTGGGTTTTGTTGAAACTCTGCCAACTTTTACACCGAAACACCACCAATATTTCTACTTTTTTCTGAAACTCTGCTAGCGTTTTCGCCAAAACTCTGCTAATCTTTCCGCCTTTTTTTCAAAACTCTGCCATCTTTTCTGCCAAAAATATGCTAGTATTTCCACTTTTTGCCTAAATTCCACCATTTCTTTGCTAAAAATCCGCTAATTCTCGATTGAAACATTATAAATCTCTTCGTTATTTGTTGAACAACCACCTTCTTTCTAATTTTTCATCCTACTTCATTCATGGAATTCATCGGCTTTCCTTGTAATCGATTAAGATATATCCTACCAGATGATTTGAAGAAAATATCAACGGGATTGGCAGTAATCTTACCTTGCCAGTCTTTCAGTCTTTCTGCTACAGTTTTTCAAAATAATGAAGCCGAAAGTCTCAAAATACTTCCACTCATGAGTACAAGTAATTATGAATTGGATGTATTTTATCCTATTATTGCATGGAGGCTTACCGATTGTATTAATCCATGTGATAAGGAATGCCTTCATCAATCGATTTGATAGCAAAAGGTGGGCCACCTAAGAGTGTTGTCGACTTGTCACAATAAGTGCAAAGGTATAAATTCTAACCACGGGTATGACTAGCCATAAATTGAAAAAAAAGTGATTATGATTATGCTTTGTTTTCCTATCCTTTTCAGCAACGTTTAGCTAATATTTCCAATCAAAGGAATAAAACGCCACCTTTTCTCATATTTATTGATCATCGCCGTCTCTCCCAATCCATGCAATAACTGTTCACACAATCTTATTCTAGGATTACTCTACCTTTCCAAAAATAGCCAACAAACTCCACAATGTTCATTGTTGTCTTTGCTTACTACAGTTTCAACATATGAATTAAGAAATTTGTGTTTTTTGCTTGAAGAGTGTTGAGGAAAGACATTATGGGGGGTATTTTAGTTCGATAAGAACCTATAACAATGGATGATTTATGTCAAAATAGAGAGTTTTTCGGGATCTTTGAAGAAGAAGGATGGACAACTTACTTTGAAAGATAGAATGGGTTCCATGAAGGAATGACATTGAATTTTTCCCAGAATTTGGAAGGAGACCATTCCAAAGTTGGTGGACTAAGAGTTGAATTTGTGATCCGTAGGATCTCAACTTAGTGCTTTAAAAGTTTGTTGTAAAATAATGTGTGTAACAGGTTAATTAATGGAACAGCATTAACAGAAATTAAATGCTCAGAACAGGAATGAAAAACAAGACTGATAAACAGATGCCAAGCAGAAAACACAGAAACAGAGTCATAAACAGAGTTGATAACGGAGTTCACCCCCTCCACTGGGCTACGTCTCCGGGTCCCTCTCCAATAGGAACCGATCCAATTAATCTCTTAAAATGGTACAAAAAGGTTCTGGAATCAACTTCAGCAACTGTAAAACAGAATGATGGACGGAAAGTCTTCAAGACTCCTCTCTGTGGAATTACAATCTGGTCTTCAAAAGATAAGGACCCAAAATTTAACAGAGAATACAGTCGACTCTAATACCAACAGCAATTTGCAAACTACAGCAAAACTCCCCAAGCTTCTATACCAGAGAAAACAAATGCCCTCCTGCTCTCAACGAACTGTGTCCCCTTTATTGCTCATCTTTGTCATTACAATGAGCAAAGAAAATCGTTCAAGAAGTGTGATTGTTCACCTCCTTCTACCAAATGCCTAGACCGTTCATCTCCCTATCGACGTTACCAGCATACGATATCAAGATTCTGTAAAAACCGTTCTGAAATGTCCCGCGCGAATGCATTGCTGAGTACTGGAATCGGGAGGTTTAGTCTTTTGAGCTTCCGCCATTGTGGAAGAGGACAAGCAATGGCTCCAACAAACTCCATCTCCATCGGCTGTTGGTTTTCAAGTGGGAAGCTTCAGTCATTTGTTTTCCATAGTTGCGGACGGGAAAGAGGTCTTGTGAGCTCCGTCGTTGCGGCTCTAAAATTGCTTTGCCTTTCAATCCGTCTGAATGTCCGCTGAGCTTCCCCGTTGTAGCTGCCGGAAGCCTTTTTGCTTTCAATCTGTCTATCTGCGCCGTTGCGGAAGAGAAATCACTCCGGCTTCCAAACTTATTTAAGTTCCCGTCATTGCAGAAGGAAAATCACTTCGCTGTTACGGAAGCGGAAATGCTTCCGACCTCCGATGTTGTGGAAGGAGAAAAGCTTGGAAGCTTCCACCGTTTCAGAAGGGGAAAAGCTTCCATCGTTGCGGATGCCAGAAGACTTTCGAGTTCCGATCCCTTTAAGCTTCCGTCATTGCGGATGCCGAAAGACTTTCGAGTTCCGATGTTGCAGAAGGGAAAAGCTTCTGACGTCTGATCTGTCGAAAGAGAACTCTTCCGATCTCCGATCTGCACGGCTTCTTTGAACCATGTACCATATTGGATCTTTAAAGAGGAATAATCTGCCGGATCAATCCTCCCCATTGGAGAGCTTTTGGACCACCAAAAGCCTGAATTATTCTGCAAGTAAGTGAGGGTAAAGTTCCCTCACTTTACCAATATCCATCCATCTTGCTTTGCTAGGATGCCTTCCTTTCAGCCCCACTCGAAGGTACTCAGCATTCCCCCTTCATGAAGTTCTTACATTTCTGTCAAGAATAACATCATCCTGCAAATCTCTCATATATTCAGGTGCCAAATCATCTATGGAAGGAATCTGTATGTTAATTTCCTCATCCATGATCATAGGAGGCTCATACAATTTAAGATTCTCAACATTGAAAACTGAGTAAATTTGCATGTATGGAGGTAAATTCAAGAAAAAAGCATTAGTACCAATTTTTTCCAAGATCTCAAAAGTACCATACCTGATAGGTTTAAGCTTTTGACCTTCACCTTTCATCCTTTCTTTTGTGATATGTAACCAAACTCGGTCACCAACCTGAAATTGATGATCAATTCGATGCTTGTCATGCCTGGATTTGTACTTTGCCTGGCTCTTCTCCAACTGTTCTTGAACTGCCTGTTGCACTGCTTGGATTCTCTGAATGAACTTTAAATCCTTTTCTGCATCATGATGTCCATCCACTGCATCTTTGCCAAAAGAGAAGTCCATCGGTGTTTTTGGCAGATAACCAAAACAAGTTTCAAAAGGAGATTTTTGCGTGGAAGAATGAATTGCATGATTGTAAGCATGCTGTATATACTGCAACTTCTCATCCCAAAGTTTAGGATGTTTACTACAATATCCTCTAAGCAGCTGAACCACTATTCTATTCACTACCTCTGTTTTCCCATCGGTCTGTGGATGAAAAGTTGTACTTTTCTTCAGTTTAGTGTCCATAAGCTCCCATAAAGTTGACCAGAATTTTCCTAAGAACCGGGAATTCCGATCAGATACAATAGACGTGGGCAGCCCAAAATGTACCCAAACATTTTTAAAGAATAAAAGAGTTGTTTGTTCAACAGTGATCTGCTTGTTACATGGCATTAAGATACACATTTTGCTGAACCTATCCACAACAACTTATAGGTAATCATGCCCTTTTTTAGACATAGGTATCCCCCCTACAAAGTCCATAGAAATACTTTCCCAAGGACGAGAAGAAACTGGAAGAGGAGTGTACAAACCCAATTTCCTATTGCTAGGCTTACTTGTTGCATACATAACACAACCCCTTATATATTTAGCTACAGTTTCTTGCTTTTGAGGCCAATAACAATGATTCTGCAATACAGACAACGTTTTACTTACACCAAAATGTCCTACAATCAATGAACTATGTGCCTCTCAGATCACATGCACTCTTTCTTTCTCTAGAATACAGAGTTTACCGAGATGATACAAGAGCTGATTATGCACATAGTAGTTCTCTTCTTGTTTACCATGTATTAGTGATGCATATACTTTCTTAAAATCTTTATCTTCTGCATACTGTTCAATATAACTTTCATGTTTTAATGAACTGTTCTAAAGAATGATTGAAGCATTCATAGGTGGCCTTGATAACATGTCTGCTACTTTATTATGAATTCCCTTTTTGTACTTAATGACGAGATGAAACTGTTGTAAGAAACCCATCCATATTAAATGCCTACTTTGTTGTATTTTAGTTTGAGATTGTAAATATTGAAGTGGATGATGATCAGTATGTATGACTGTCTCTTTTCCCATGATATAATGTTTCCACTTCTTCACACTCTGTACTAAAGCATACAATTCTTTGTCATAGGTCGGATAGTTACTTACCACAGTAGAGAATGTTTCTGAATGGTAATAGACTAGCTTCCTTCCTTGCATCAAAACTGCTCCCATGGCAAACCCGCTGGCATCAGTTTCGATCTCAAATGGCTGCTGCAAATCTGGCAATGTCAGAACTGGTGTGGTGCTAATTCTTTCCTTCAAAGTTTCAAAGGATCTCTGATGCTTGCCTCCCCACTGGAAAATTTCTTTAATGCTTGTCAACGCATGTAATGGAGCAGCAATGGAAGAAAACCCAGAAATGAATTTCCTCCAATACTGAACCGCACCCAGAAAACTCTGATTTCAGTAACGGTGTTAGGCTGTGGCCAGTTTACAATGACAGCAACCTTGGCTGGGTCCACTCACAGGTGGCCTCCACCAATGATATGGCCTAGATATACTAAAGAAGTTTTAGCAAATTCACATTTAGACATTTTTACATAAAGCTTTTCCTTTCTCAATACATCTAAAATTTTCTTCACATGTACAACATGCTCTTCCCAAGTTTTGCTAAACCCAAGGATATCATCTATATATACAATTGCAAAATCATCAATGAATGAATGAAAGACATCATTCATGACCCGCATGAAAGTAGCAGGTGCGTTACAGAGCCCAAAAGGAATCACAAGCCATTCATACAAACCCTGTTTCATTTTAAAAGCTGTTTTCCAAGCATCATGCTCAGCAACACATATTTGATGATACCCACTACGCAGATCCAATTTTGTAAAGTAAGTTGCATGTTTCAACTGATCAAGCAAATCATCAATACGAGGAAGAGGATACCTATTTTTGATGGTGATTTTGTTAAGGGCCCTGTAGTTGATACACATCCTCCATGACCCATCCTTCTTTGGAACCAAGACTATGGGAGAGCCACAAGGAGAAGTACTGGGCTGGATGACCCCTTTCTCAATCAGCTCCTGAACTTGCTTCTTGATCTCCTCATTCTGCATTACCGACATCCGGTACATGGCTATGTTTGGGAGTGGCACATCCTGCTGCAAATGTATCTCATGATGAATCTCTCTCTTCGGTGGTAACCCCTTCGGATCTTGAAACAAATCATCATACTCAGAAATGATGTCAATC
>LPNX010053354.1:481551-510164 GCA_001517045.1 Pseudotsuga menziesii
GCGATACTTTTATCCTTACCTTGGATTCCAACAGCTGTAACCTTTGTTTCATCACCTGAGTCGGATCCCAAGTCTTGAACAACTGCTGCAGTAGCTTTTTCTTTTCCTTTGTCTTTGTTTCCTCCGTACTTCTTTGGCCTTAACTCCGGATGAAGTTTCCAACACTTAAAGACATCATGTCCCTTCTGACAGTGCAAACATGTAGGCTTTTCACCTTCTTTCTTAAAAGTAGCCATCTTCTTTTTCCCCTTATCTTGACCTTTCGATTTGATGTCAAATTTAAATGAATTCTTCACAAAAGTATCATTAGCATGCTTACCCCTGGCTTCTAAATGGGTAGCTTGAACACATACATCATCCAAATCACTAGGATTAAACATCAACAAGGTATGTTTCAAATAAGAATGCATGCCACCAATGTACTTAAGAAGAGTTTCTTGTGTATCTAATGAAACATTCAATGCAATAGCCCTCTTCCTGAATTCATGAGTATAGTCTTGAATGCTTTGTCCTTTAGCTTGTCTAAACATTTGCCAATTCATGGTTAATTGCTGCATGTGACCTAAAGGATAAAATTGCTTCCTCAATACCTCAATGAACTCATTCCAAACTGAAATAATTTTACCATTCTTTCGAAGATCTTGTTGAATCTTGCTCTCCCACCAAGTAAGAGCCATTCCACTCATTCTCAAAGTGGCCAATTGGATTCTGGAAGGGTCATCATTAATGCCCTGCACCCTGCAATATACTTCAAGTTGCTTGATCCAATTGTCTAATTTTTCAGCATCTACATCTCCATTATAAATAGGTAATTCAAAATTCACATCCAATTTGAAATAAGGCATATTAGGACTTGCATTATGAGAAGTATGAGAAGAAGAAAAAGTCTGTTCAGTATCAGGGGGATCACCATCACCTCCTACTCCTTTACCCTTTTCTTCAGGCATCACTTCTGCATCTCTGGATGAAGATCCTTCTTCTTTCTTCTTCCTTTCTGCTCGCTCTTCGAGTAGAAGTTCCATCATGGCTTTCATGCTCATAAAACCCTCCAGAAACTCAGTTTTAGACATAACAGGTTTTTCCCGTTCGGTATGTCCTTCTTCTTCCCTTCGTGGAGAAGACATGGTTCTTGAGAATGTTCTCCTGGAGCCAATCTCAGGATCTCCTTCAACTAATTCTCCTTCACCAACCTTTAACCTGGACCTAGTAAGAATTCACAAACTTGCACAACAGTCAACTAGCTCTGATACCATAATATGATCCGTAGGATATCAACTTAGTGCTTTAAAAGTTTGTTGTAAAAGAATGCATGTAACAGGTTAATTAATGGAACAGCATTAACAGAAATTAAATGCTCAGAATAGGAATGAAAAACAAGACTGATAAACAGATGCCAAGCAGAAAACATAGAAACAGAGTCATAAACAGAGTTGATAACGGAGTTCACCCCCTCCACTGGGCTACGTCTCCAAGTCCCTCTCCAATAGGAACCGATCCAAATAATCTCTTAAAATGGTACAAAAAGGTTCTGGCATCAACTTCAGCAACTGTAAAACAGAATGCTGGACGGAAAGTATTCAAGACTCCTCTCTGTGGAATTACAATCTGGTCTTCAAAAGATAAGGACCCAAAATGTAACAGAGAATACAGTTGACTCTAATACAAACAGCAATCTGCAAACTACAACAAAACTCCCCAAGCTTCTATACCAGAGAAAACAAATGCCCTCCTGCTCTCAACGAACTGTGTCCCCTTTATTGCTCATCTTTTCCATTACAATGAGCAAAGAAAATCGTTCAAGAAGTGCGACTGTTCACCTCCTTCTGCCAAATTCCCAGACCGTTCATCTCCCTATCAACATTACCAGCATACGGTATCAAGATTCTGCAAAAACCATTCTAAAATGTCCCGCGCAAATGCATTGCTGAGTACTAGAATCGGAAGGTTTAGTCATATGAGCTTCCGCCGTTGCGGAAGAGGACAAGCAATGGCTCTGACAAACTCCATCTCCATCAGCTATTGGTTTTCGAGTGGGAAGATTCAGTCATTTGTTTTCCGCAGTTGCGGACGGGGAAGAGGTCTTGTGAGCTCCGTCGTTGCGGCTCTTGAATTGCTCCACCTTCCGATCCGTCTGAATGTCCGCTGAGCTTCCCCGTTGCAGCTGCCGGAAGCCTTTTTGCTTCCACCGTTGTGGCTGTCGGAAGCCTTTTTGCTTCCAATCCTTCTATCTATGCCGTTGTGGAAGAGAAATCACTCCGACTTCCGAACGTCTTTAAGTTCCCTCCATTGCAGAAGGAAAATCACTCCGCTGTTGCGGAAGCGGAAATGCTTTCGACCTCCAATGTTGCGGAAGGAGAAAAGCTTGGAAGCTTCCACCATTTTGGAAGGGGAAAAGCTTCTGCCATTGCGGATGCCGGAAGACTTTCGAGTTTCGATCCCTTTAAGCTTCCGCCGTTGCGGAAGCCAGAAGACTTTCGAGTTCCAACGTTGCGGAAGGGAAAAGCTTCCGACGTCCGATCTGTGGAAAGAGAACTCTTCCGATCTTCGATCTGCGTGGCTTCTTTTAACCATGTACCATATTGGATCTTTAAAGAGGAATAATCGGTCGGATCAATTTGCTGAACGTATTTTAGCCGAGGTGTTAGGATTGTCAAGGATCAAGAAGATATGGTTTAGCCAAAATGTTCCCAACCTAAAAGAAAAAGAATATTTCCTCGTAGCAAGAGAAAGTGTTCAAGACAGGGGATGAGGAACAACATTAGAAATTCTTCCTCGCCCATGGGACAAGGTTGCAATATTATTGAAGAAATATGTCACCTACAAAGGTAGGTACCAAGTCATCTATTCCTATGATTATGTGTTGCTCTCTCACTTGTGTCATGGCATCTTAATTAACAAGAATTATTATATGTTGAGAACCTTACAAAACATGGAACACTATGTACGGGGCTCTAGACACCCCCAAGATTCTATTACTAACCATTTCCTCATCAAATTGTTAATACTAAGAACCTTTGAGAGAAGACATCTATCCTGGGGAAAATTTGTTGCTAGGACTGTGTTAGACTAGGTGGCCATGGAAGAAAGTGATAATCCTATCATATACAGTTGGGGGGAAAAGGGATAGGGAAGTTGAAGGAGCATAAAATAATTAGGAAAGGGATTTGGAGGAAGCTTTAACTACAGAAGACCCTCAAAATATAAACCCCTAGGATCCTATTGGAATATCAGTCCAACAGGGAAAAACTAATGTATAAGAAATGAGGGGGGGGACTAAAAATCAGACAAGAACAATTCGAGAGATTGATTCTTCTGCTAACCCAGGGTAAAATAGTGATTTAAGGGTACAATCATCATGAAAGGATGATTCCCCTTTTTCGGTCGCAGAGGATGTTGAAATACTTACAAAGGGTTTCACTCCCCCTATGCCATAGACGAGTAAGAGGAAATTGTGGACCCAAAATTAGTCACCTGGTCCGTTAAGGTGAATGAGGACCCAAACTTCTGTTGCAGCAAAGGCAACATGAATGACCTGGGAGGATACTAAGATTTCAATCCTAAAACCATGGTCACTCCTTGAAACAAAAGAACCAGGGGGTAGTCCAACTTTAACTCCGACCTATCGACCCATAAGAACCTGTCACAATAAAAGGATAAATTCAAGTGGAAAACTTTCTTCTAAAGAATAACCTGATGAAATAGGAGGTGTAGGTGCTCAAGGGGGAACTGTAAGGGCTAAGGGAGGTGCTAAAGAATCAAGAAGCTCGTAGATTGATCACATTAGCAGAAGTGACCAATCACATGGAAAATATACCCTCTGTTTCATGAAATATGGAGCATGATTAGTTGGTGTTCCTAGAGTGTGGAGACATCTTTGAAAATGTGGGATATAAGGTCATTCTCAAAAAAAAATTATCCTGGAGACTTGAATAATTAAGACAAGAAAAGAATGGGATGACACAAGAAAAATTAGTGGTGGATGATCTGCAGAAATGTGGGTATAGACTTCTCAACCATGGATAATCAGGATCCATTGGGTCAAAAATCAGCTGCTGAAACACAAGAACCAACAATTGAAGCATAGGAACCAGCTGCTGAAACACAAGAACTAGTTGTTGAAACATAGGAACAACTTGTTGAAACACAAGAAGCAGGAGAAGAAGAAAATGCATAATCTAATTCAAGAATGATTAAGTTATAGAGCCCCATCACCATCTTACTCAGTTTTTTATGTATGAACAATTAACCTTGTTTAAGATAAAAGATATTAAGGAAGGGAGACCTTACCAGTTTGTTACATCTTCTTAGTTTTTGGATGCTTTTATTCAAAGTGATTTCCCTGAGAAAAAATTACTTTGTGAATTATACTTGCATGGATTAGCATGCCTCATGGACCATTCATCTAATCTTGTTCCTCACATAGGAGATATACATCTAAGGGAATTCACCTCCTTCTCTACCAATCAGATGAACTGGTGGAATACCTCTCATACTATTCAAAGGAATGAGGATACTTCTACCCTCTGGATTCGAGGTGAACCACAATCCCTTGAGGCTATCATTGAAATATAGAGACAATACCTCTCCTCTCCCCAAAATATTAATCAAATAACAACACTCAACAAGATTTTATATCTACTTGTGTCAAAATTATATCACAACAAGAACCCTATGCAATATAAGAAAGCAAGTGCAGGTGGGAAGCTTCTTCGGAGTCCATAAGAATAAGAGGCCTGTATTGTTTTGAAAATTTTAAATACGCTTTGTCTCAAGTTCTTGAGTACGTTAATTGTATTCAGACATGTGGGTTGAGTTGGTTGGGATTAAGGTTTAGATTCCCACTTATATGGTTGCCCGATAAGAAATACAGGAGTGTATACAAGTTGAACAAGAAGGTAGAGAATAAATGTTGGGAATATTTAGTTTCTTGCAATGGGTATGTAAAATTGGGATAGAATCCTGAATATTCCTCCAAAATCGCCAAATTCCACAGGAAAAGCTTCCATTCAGATTCATATTCAAATTCATATGAATTTGTTGCATGAGGACATGCAACTGGACAGTTGGGGGGAAATGTTGGGTGCCATATATGCCCTTTTTTCTCACCTCTTTCTTGATTCTTTTCCCCTATTTTCCCTTATTAATGTAACCAAGTCGTTATCTTCTATTGGAGGAGCTAGTTGGTGAGCCGACTAGTCGAATAGCTGACTAATCGAAGATTAGGTCGGCCTCGTAAAGTCATGTTGATTTACTGAACCGATAGGTAGTTACTTGTAACCATTTGTAATCATATATATTAGATTGTTGAGCCAGATTAACTTGGTTCAGTTTTATGTATGTATGGACCCTCATGTGACTTATTAATACAACTGTTATTCTACGTTACCATTATGTCTCTTGTATCTGTTATCATTATATGTTTCTATGTGTATTATTGGTAACCTTATGTGATCTGTGAGATTACAACATTGGTTTCATTATTGGTAGTACATATACGGATGTAATGACCATAAGCAGATAATATTAGAGCAAGATATTAAGAATTGGTGGGAGCTTAAGATAGAAAATTATTTGTAGAACTACGCAAGGAGAAACAAATGGACCATTTCTCAAGCGAAGGAGAATTTCTTCACTTAAACACATGAGAAGTTTGTAGAGTCGGTACCCCAGCTTTTGAAAATAATTCTGGATGAAAAAGCCGGAAGAAACTAAAGACCAAGATTTACTGGAGAAACTGATTCGAGGCAGATGAACAAACTTGTCAGAGTGGTTTTAAAATATCATAGATGAATTCTGTGAAGAACAAGCCGTAGAGGAAAGAGTTTCAGTTGAAAGCATTGAGAAAATGTTTTATACAAACCTCACCGAGTAGTTCCTTTGCTCCTTACTGACCCTTTTGTTCAAATTCCTAATCGAGAAGGGAGTGGTCCATATCGTAGAACCGCGTCCATCACTACATGAACCACCACCAAATTCCAACTGGGCAGAGAAACAAAATAAGTGGGAAAATTAATTCTCGAAAGGGAGTGGGAGTATTTCCTAAGAAAATAAATAGAACTATTCGAGTTTTCAAAAGCGTCGGGTAGGCTATGGGGGGGTAGTTGGTCATGTGTCGGGGTAGAGTGAAAGGGATTCTATTCGACTGAAGAAAATACCATCACCAGCAATGAAAAGTCAACCTAAGAAGGAAATTGAACAGATAGTGACACATAAAGGTACATCATACTTGCAGAAGTTAGAAAGAGAGAAGAGGCAAAAAAGAAGGGAAGAAAGAAGGGAGCAGTCTAGAGCGTTGCAAAGAAGAATGGCCACCAGGGTGTCAGCGCAAGGAAATCCACCAGAGTCGGGTCATGAGCGACAAGAATAAGGTATGTATGAGGAAGCATCACCCATGGAAGAAGAATTGTGGATACAGTAGCGAGAAGCTCTCCAAGTACAAATTCCCCATGAGGTAAGACCTTTGTCTCTGATGAATCCGAGTACTCGAATTTAGGACATGGTTGAAGAGGACCTAAGACTAAGAGCTGATGAGTTCAGTATATAGAACCAACTATATGACGAAGTAAATGATGATAATCATTTAGTAATACGTCGACTAGCGGAAGGAAACTAGGTAACACTACAGGCATACCCTTCCAACCGAAGTATTCACTTACTCTACCCGACACATGAAGGAGCACCCCCCCTTCCAAAAAAATCTTTACAAGAAACAGAAAAATCAAACCTGCAAACACATCAGTGTAGCTGGACATCAACAAAAGAAGTCGACCCGAACCGACTGCTTGTCGGAGAAGAAACGACAAACAAAATGACCGACAGGAACGAAAGTTCCGTCCAAAATAGATTTGAAGAAAGAGATACGCAGACTATCCCATTACCACCCCCACCACCACTGCCACCTACCAAAGGAGACAACAACACCGACATAGGTCACGGATCCACACATATTCCCCTCTATGATGGTGACGAATACCCTAGACGACACTGGTTCATATGTGAATCAATATGGGAGGCAAATCAAGTTACGGTCGAAGAACGACAGATGGCACAGTTCACTACTGCTTTACGAAAAAGAGCACTAACTTCATATATGACTTATATCGAGAGAAATCGCCAAGCATACAAAGCTGACATTAAGGCATAATTCTCATCTTTCTTTAAAACACCAGATACAAAACATTTGGCAGCCAAAAAGCTAAAAACAACATCTCAGAAACCAGTAGAGTCCGTCCGGGAATATCATAACCGATGGAAAGACCTCCTCATCCAACTAGACTATGTAATTAACGAACAATTATTAATTCAGTGGTTTCTTCCAGGTCTATCACAAAAAAATTGGCGGCACATAAGCTTGGATACGTTTAAAACATATGAATACTCACTTACCAAAGCTCTACAAGTATAGATGGATGAAGATTTCCCGGCATATCCCGTCGACACTAGGCTGGAAGAATAGCTAGAAAGCATGTAGAAATATTTGAAAGAGATGAACCTCAAGAATCAGGATGTCTGGTGCACAAAATGCTCCACAGACGGACACACTAAAGATAATTGTCGACAGGACATTTGTTTTGTTCAGACGAAATGCTTCTGCGACATTTTCCAAGAACATGGAGAAAATACAACGAAAGATTTCTCGTATAACATGAAAAATGGAAAATCATCATGGTGCGCAATATATGAGGTAAAAAGTCACACAACTGTCGACTGCCACTTAAACTTGAAGAAGTGAAAAAACTATCAAGCAGTCTACCAAACGAATGTAATCACACAGAAAAATGATACCGCTTCAAGGAACAATGAACAAAATGAATCAAATAATCAAAGATATGAAGGCCGTTGTTATGAGCTCCGATTCGACAACCGTCGTGGGGGTTTTGGAGGTCGAGGACGATTTGATAGAAATCGTGACAATCGACCACGACGTCCCATCCATTGCATTACATGCTACAAAGAAGGACATCGTTATGATGACTCTCCATACAAGGATATAACAATTCTAAAGTTTTGTACTAGCTATAGAGTGGGTGATCACTCACTAGAGGATTAGCCCATGATGCCCGATAAGATTAATAAAAAGAAATTTGTTAATGTCTTGTCATTTGTTCAAAAACATGATGTAATGAATACAAAGAACCTGCACATAGTAACCCAACAAGGGACAAAAATTGGAAATGATAATCCATGTATAAGTAAAATAAAATAAAAAAATGATTATCCTAACCGAACAAAACAAAAACAACTATATAATGATGCATGAGAAATGTTTAAATAATTTTCTAGGCAGGAAACAGTCGATGACAGTCGACAAAACATAGTTAAAGAATTAATACGTTTAGTACATAATGATAAATCAGTATCTCAATTCATTGACTTGTTGTATAATATGAAGCACAGTAATAATACAGAAAAACAAACCAAAAATATATGCAGTCTGAATAAAAAATACAAGAGCGATGCCGACCCACTTGTCGATCTAGAAATCGAAGGATACCACGTTCGACAAGTTGTACTCGACTTCAGTTCACAAGTAAATATTATCACTCAAGATACATGGGAACAGTTGGGTATACCTCAACTATATGAATCATGCATATACCTCAAGTTAGCCAACCAGGGGCTGATCGAACCCATTGGGGTCTGGAGAAATTTCAATATGACAATAAAAGGAATATCGACCAGAGTCGACTTTGAAATCATCGACCCTAAATAAGGATCCATCTCCTTCCCATCCTTGGTAGGTCAACCATGGGGAATAAAAATGAAATCATCAATATATTTATACAAAGAAAGAATAAAATTAAAAGGAAATGGACAGAAAGTTATCGTCCATATTCATCCTTCCCAAGGAGAACCTTGGACTGAACCCATCGACGAAGAAGTTGACATTAGACAATTATATCAAATTCAAAATAACGAAGACTACACTGAACCTAATATCTATGGTGAGCTTCACTTAGGCAACCAAGACTCGGTAGGATATAATTCAGACACATAATTATATGATTGGGAAGTCAAAAACTACAAAACTCAAGAAACGGACTATTGGACCATTTAGGCTATACAAAAGAAGCCAACCCATCAATGCTTCTCAGTCTCCATCATCCCAAAAATATTCGAAAGGAAAACTAGGGAATATCCTACCTTAACACCAACAAATACAAGTATCAGACAAAACCCAAGGTATAAAGAAAGAGAGTCCCCAATTTTGCATATAGAACAAGTCTCTAAGAACCTAGGTGAAAATGGCCGACTACAAAGCATAGTAGAAACCTTTACAGGACAAGATGCTCGATGGTGGGATACCCATCAGTCGAGACTACAGACTTGGACAATCGCTTCGACCTACTTCGTAGAAATATTTGGAGGAAGGAAGCTGACTAAATAGGCGCAAATACCTATCTTCATCCAAGGCCAAGACCCAGATGAACACATAAGAACATGCGAAAGAGAATGGAGAAGGCTTGGTTATAAAGATGAATGTACATGGCCACACCTATTTCCCTCGACGCTAGCTGACTTACCAAATAAATGGTATAAAATGGAAGAAGCACGAGGTGAAACGTTCTAATGGAATGAACTTAGAGAAAACTTCATCAAGCATTTCAGTTTTATACTGCAAAATGAAAAGCTAGTAAAAACTGCAAAGCAGATAAAAGAATTCATAGAACCGACTAGAAACAACAATCTAATACCAAACCATGATCGACCGAAAGTATCATGCAATAACATTCAAACCAAAAGTATCATGCAATAACATTCAAACCAACATAATAACACAGTCGACAAGACTGCAATTGGAAAATGAAAATACCGAAGGAAAAAGATTTAAATGGAAATCATATCACTCAGAAACAATAAAACCAATTCAAACAGTACTTAACTTCGACACAACAGACAAAGAAGACATCGACCGAATGACTACAGCAGACTTCCTTGCTACATTTTCATAGTTCAAAGAAGGGATTTGACTGATCAACGAAACCAAGGCACCAGAATGGATGGATTCAAAAGTTAAAACTAAAGATTTTGACATATCAAATGATGAACGACCAAAAATGGCAAGAATTGACAATTACTAGAGTGAAGAGAAAACACCTAAAATAATAAATCTATTGAAAGAATTCTAGGATGTCTTTTCTAGAGACTATAAATATCTCAAAGGGATAGTCCATGAAATGGGTGAAATGACCCATAAAGAAAAGGCCATACAAATTAGCTCATAAATACAAAGATATAGTCAAGAAATAGACTGATAATATGCTTGCAACAGGAATTATATACCCTATCGACCAGTTGGAATGGAAAATCTTGATCGTCGTCCAGCCAAAGAAATATGACCTGACAAAACTGATTACTTGTTTCGATTTTAGAGAACTAAACAAATTCACTCTAACAGACCCATTCCCAATGCCATACACAAACGAAATCTTAAATGAAGTTGCAGGAGACGAATGCTACTTGCTTACAGATAGATTCTCAAGATATAACCAAGTACCAATAGCCAAAGAGGATCAGAAAAAGACCATATTCGTATGTGAATTTGGCTCATTCGCCTACAAAGTTATTCCTTTTGGTCTCAAAAATGCACCTGCAATATTTTCGAGAATTGTTGTCAAAACATTTCAAGAATACATCTACAAAAAAATGGCAGTGTATTTCGATGATTGGATAATCTACTCCATGTTGAAAGATAATTGCAAATGGCTAAGGCTCATGCTGGAATGATGTCAACAAATCCAGTTATCTCTCAACATAAGGAAATGCATATTCCTAACTTCTAGAGGAATACTAATAGGGCACATTGTATGCAAATAAGGCATCAAGGTCGACTTTGCTAAAATAAAGATTATCCTCGACTTGAAATCACTGGTGAATCCAAAACAGGTCAGGGTTCTGCTGGGACATACTAGATACTATATAAAATTTATTAGATACTATTTAGATATGACCTATCCATTGGAATAACTACTAAGAGAATATCAGGAGTCCGACTAGACAGAGGAATGCAATATATGATTCAATACATTAAAAAGGAAACTAGTAGAGGCACCTATCCTCAGATTCCTGAATTGGTCGATCAAATTCCATGTGCATATCGATGCATCAGGCCTAGCAATAGGTGTGATTATAAAACAACCAGGGGACGATGGAATGTACTATCCAATAGTATACAGCAGCAGAAAACTAAACAAAGAAGAATGGAACTATTCAACAATAGAGAGGGAAGCATTAGGTATGGTCTTTGCACTACAAAAATACCAACATTACCTACTATCCAACCCTTTTATCTTCTATACTGACCACTAGGCATTGAAATACCTTCTAAACAAACCTTTGCATCATGGGAGAATTTGTCGATGGTTATTACTATTCCAGGAATTTGAATTTGAAGTCGTCGTTAGACCAGGAAAACTAAATGTCGGACTCGACCACTTGTCAAGGATCGACACAAGGGAGGAGCCCATAAGAGTAGAGGATGACCTGTTGGACACACACTTATTCTAAATAGAAGTTTTCCCAGCAAAATGAGAGGAAATAGCACAATTTCTAGAGAATGTTCAAGCACTAGAGGGAATGAGCATGAAAAAGAAACAAATCTTAGCTATTAAGGTTGTGATATACAGCCTCATAAATGGATTTTTATATAAAATGGGCTTGGACAAAATCCTCTGACGATGTGTGTTAGAACACGAAAGAGAAAATATTATGCATGAGGCACACTATGGACTGGCAGGAGGACATTTCCAAGTAGATACAACTGCCCAGAAAATCCAACAGTTGGGGCTATGGTGGTCGACATTGTACAAGGATTGTAAGAAGCTTGTTATCCAATGCGATCAATGCCAACGACTAGGTCAACCTCTTCCTAGTACATAAATTCCCTTAATATAAATAAACCCAAGTATGACATTTCAAATTTGGGCCATCGATTTCATAGGACCATTCCCAATACCAGCAAAAAGAACATGTGCGAGGTATATAATAAGTGTAGTAGAATATGTAACCAAATGGGCAGAGGCAGAACCTATTGAAACCTGTTCTAGTGGGGTAGCTGCTAAGTTTATCTATGAAAACATAATTACTAGATTTGGATGCCCAATAACCTTAATCAGTGACCAAGGGTCACACTATGATTAACAAAACCATCAAAGCACTGACAAACCAATTCAAAATTGACCACCGACAAAGTACATCTTATCACCCTCAGTTGAACAAAGAAATAGAGGCATTTAACAAAACACTAAAAAAGGGTCTAAGAAAAATCTGCAATATCGACTAGGATGATTGGAACGAGAAAATCCCTACAATGCTATGGGCTTACAGGACAGCATACAAATGATCGACAGACCAAACACCATTTCGACTTGTCTATGTCCAAGAAGTCATCGTCCCACTACATTTCCGACAACAAACACCTATGATAGCAGATATCTTACACATCGATGTTGAAGAAGGCAGGAAGGATCGACTGATGCAACTAGGAAAACTATAAGAACATCGACTACTCATTGTACAACATCAAGGAATTCAAAAACAACAGCAGAAGGCTTGGCATGATAGAAACATTAAAAACAAAAATTTGTCGGTCGGAAATCTTGCTCTACTGTATAATAGTCGAGTGAAAGGGAAACCTAAAAAGTTACACACATAATGGATGGAACCTTACATTTTCGAAGAGATTCATGCCTACGGATCAGTCCGACTAAGGACGTTACAAGGCATAGTATTTTGAAAACTTGTTAATAGTGCCCGACTAAAATGGTACCAAAACTAAGTAATTTGAAAAAAAAAATAAGAACAACCATAACTGTTCAGAAAAACCTATAAAAATATAAAAAACCAAAAAAAACAAAAAGAGCCATCACTAATAAGCTAGAATAACAGGAAATTTTGAAAGACAGAGTGGACTGCACTTCAACAACTAACATCCCTACCATCGACATGCCATCATTGACCAACCTCATGATGGACATCGACCAATGACTGCAAAGGTCAAATCACGCCTTCATGACTACGGTCAAAAGGAGCACCAAAACCAGAACGCATTAAACGTGACATCAATCAACCATCCTGGACCATCATTTCTACCATTAATACATTCATCGACAAAAATGTCATCTACTCCACCTATAAATATTACGTCAGAAAAATATTTATTGCCACGTTTTGAAGAAATAGAGCAACCAAGTATTCAGAAATTTAAGAGTAGAAACCCTATGAAGAAAGTTGACCAAGAGACTAACAAAATGGCACCAAATCAAACCAAAGCCATAGCTTCCAAAACAAAAGAGCTAGAATCTACTGAAACCCCACTCGTAAGGAGATTAAGAAATATTAAAAACGCAAAGGTATAGGAAACTTCATGGAAAAAAATCTAGGCAAAAATCAAAGAATGGGACTCTATAGATCAGAAAATGACACAGGAAGTAGAGAAAATAAGTTGAAGTACCATTATGAGCTACATGAATACACCTTTCATGGTGAGTTTCGGCGGGACAAAATAAATCGCTGTAAAATTTATCACCAGGCGGTACCACAATGGTAGATTCTAGTTCGACAAACAAGTGGAAATTTCCAGCAATGTCATATACAAGCTTACCGGACTTTCAAAATAGGGTGAACCTGTTCCTATCGGCATAAAAGACGGATTAGTAGAATGACTAGTAGGGACATCATCAGGTAAGAACTCAAAAGGGCTAATGATAAGTCAAATACAAGCCCATACGCCACAAATCATTGCCAAAATCATAGCGACAGGAATCACCCCTACAGGTCGAGTGAGTGATCTTAAGCTATAAATGTTGGAAGCCATCGACACAATTGCAGACTCAAGGAAAATTTACCGTTGGGCCCAGTATGTCACCGACATGCTCAAGACTATATGTGAAAAATTCCAGGAGTCGGCTGGAATTATCAGGTTCCCATCACTGATAATTTTGATAGCCATGTACCACTTATGTCCAGTTGGAGATAAGGAGTTCCAAGAACCATACAAATATCACATGTGGAATTTCAAACCATTTTCACAGAATGGAACTCTGAAATAACTAACAAATGGCAAAGTATTATTGGAAAATAGGTTTCAGACTCTAAAAGTATAAACAACTAGATGGAGGGTGCCTCAGAACATCCGAAGGAGTCTACCAAAAACATCACACATTCAACTAGAGCTCGACCACACTATAGTCTGGTACATGTAAGGGTAAAAGAAAAAGAAAAACCTCTCGACTATTATCCTTCAGTCGATGAGATTTTCTAAGAGCTAGCTCGACAATCCAATACCAAGTTGTAGGTACCAGCAAAGGCCAAAGCAACAAATCAGCCTATTGACGAAACCTTGATCGACCAGAAAAAAGAGGAGGATTATGAACTCCGTCTATATATCAGTACCTTCATGTCGGAGGCTACACCGATTAAGGATACCAGCAAGCTCCAACTGATGACTGTTCCACAACCCCTCCAAATTGAAAGTGCACCAACTAAACATCAGGCGGTCGTACTAACAGAACAATGTATCATCCTGACTCATCAGCAGGAGGAAGGAGAAGAGCATATAGAAGAAGATATTGAATCAGATAATCCAAAGTATGCTATGACGAAAGAAAACTTAAAGAAAATAGCTAAGGAAATAGCAATCTCAAGGAAAAAAGAAAATCAGGAAAAAGGGAAGGGGAATCGTAAACTTATCCTATCATAGTCAGAAGATGAAGAATAATTGTTGGCTACTACTCTCAATATCATAGAAGTTGTTGTAGCAAATAAAATATCAATTGAAATACAATTCAAGCGATTCATCGACTCGGGAGTGAAACAAGGCAGACCAAAAAAAGGTAAAAACTACAAATCCTCCAGTAGATGAAGAGATTGTTTATTCAGTTTCCACCCCCCACTCTCATCCCCAACCTAGATCACACAAGAAGATATCCCACAGCCACTTACCATCAGTCCTATCGATATCTATAAAAATTCTATGCCGAAGATGTTAAAAGAACAATTCGACCAAGATGGCGACTTCCAGGCATTTATTGAAAAACTCCCCGAATTATTCACATATGCTCAGAAAATTACCACCAAACACACGTCAACTAAGTCTAGCTTAGAACGCCAAACCCTATCTCAGCAAATCGGCCAAATACCTCATAAACCGAGATCTGTTGGAAATATTAGATCGACATTCTTAAGGAACCCCGGCAAAACTTCTCAAATTGTCGCAAGATGCACTTCATCCTTTACACCATCAAGTATTACCAATCCTTTACCAGCCAATGAACCAGTAGGAGAATTAAAAGAGAATGACCAAGAAGAGACTTTAGCAATCAATCAAGAGATCAAAAACATACTCTTGGTCGACCTAGATGACCCAACCAACTCACCACCAGAAGTCGAAGATCCCCTGTCGACTGAAGACATCCCAACCACACCACTTACACCAGACCAATCACCATCTCCATCACCACCCCGAATCCAGAACCTTTACCAAACCCTGAACCAACCGTTTCAAACCTGCCAAATACACACCGATCTGCAAGCTCTTCCCAAGAGGCTCAACCAGAAATTCCCCCAACTAATGAAGTTCAGCCCAATGAAAATCAGCAGCTAGGAAATCATCCACCTTAAAATCAACCACTTACAGAACCACAGGCAGAACAATAGGTTGACCAGCATAGACACAAAAGAAAGAGAAAAGATAAAAATAAAAAGGAACATCGCAAAGAACGAAGACCGACAGTGATCTGCCTCAGCCAACTAGGGTCGAATTTTACAGTCGACACAGTAAAATTAAGATATGGAGAGTTGAGTCAACTCTTAGGAACCCTTGCCACAGAAGTAGCAACAAGAAGCCAAACCAGACGAGAATAGATTGACAGCATTAAGAAATATCAAATTGAATTTCTATCAAATTGCAGAAATTTAATTCAAACAGTCATACCAGGACCATTAGAGGCCGACACCGACAAGCCACTGGAGAAAGTGTATCGGCTATTTGAAAGTGTGGTGTCAACCATACAAGCACAACTACAACTTACAAAAGAAGATCAAAAAGAGGAAACATACAGACTACTGAGACAGTAGTACATAGCATTCTCTGAAGCTCATAAAGTACTACAGAACCACTTAGAAGAATCCATCATTACAGAAGAAGTACTTTGTAGCTGGCACACCTACTATGGGCAAGTATTTCAGTAGACCCGACAAACTCATGAGAAAATCCAAGCACCAGAAAAGAGGCAAGGCCTATAATAAACAATGAGGAATACAATACAAGCTCATATTATATTGGAAACAGCAAAATTACAAAAACTAGAGAAACACGCACATCAGTGGGTTCAGCAAGAACTACCAAGCCTTGACAAATTGGACACAATCTACCCATAGATGAAGAGACTATTAGATACAGCAGAAGAAAAGGATCAATTTATGGGGCCCGACATGGAAAGAATCACATATCTTTCCATCCAGGAGAAAATGTCGATTCTGTCAAGCATCACAACCTTGACTATCGATATCCACAAAGTGCTACAAAACTGGACGGAGTTTCAGCACCAACTAGCCATTACAGCAAAATCCATTGTGGAAGTATGTGTGCAGAAATGACCAACCATCTGACTACACAGTCCATGAATCCAAACCAAATTAGAAGTAATTGCCTCAGACAGCGCAATGATTGAGTGCCTCCCCTGTTTCTTCGGGATGAAGAAAAATTGTGTTCCTAGGGGAGATGTTGGAGGAGCTAGTCAATGAGCGGACTACTCGAATAGCCGACTAATCAGAGATTAGGTCGGCCACATAAAGTCGTGTCAGTTGACCGAACCGACAGGTAGTTACTTGTAACCATTTTTAATCATATATATTAGGCTATTGAGCCAGATGAGAACTTGGTTCAGTTTTATGTATGTATGGACCCTCATGTGACTTATCAATACAACTGTTATTCTACCTTACCATTCTGTCTCTTGTATTTGTTATGATTATATGTTTCTATGTGTATTATTGGTAACCTTATGTGATCTGTGAGATTACAACATCTTCCCTAAGAAAAAGTATGTTCTCAAGAAGGTATAATTTATTATTTCTTTTCTTTATTAATGCGTAAAGTTTGTCTTTGATTATGAATTTTGTTGCCTATATAACCTGACTTGTGATGGATTTATAGAAGCAACCAACACCACAGAAAATTCGGGTGTATCAGCTTGTTGATACACGTATATCAAGTGGTCCATCGCAAGAAATTACATGTTCTAGGGATCTGGCTCAGATATTTTTGGAGGAACTTGAGTTATTTGCCACGCGACCAGTTGAAAATCATGTGGTGTTAGTTCAGCTCATATCATTGAGAGCATTAATGTTTATGAAACAAAAAATTATCTTAATATAATTATGAAGGAAACTATTTATGTTTATGGAATTGATGATTCGACAACCTAAATATCTTCGATCTTCATGGCTGTCCAAATTAAGAGGACTTGAAATGTCATGCCCAACATTTAGAGGAATAAAGAATGGTTCACAAGGTTAAGCTTATTTTCGAAGGAAAGTTGTAACATTGCTGGAAGGATTCTGTAATTGAACACTCATTTTAATAATGAAAGTGTTGGTATTTCCTTAATCTATTGTGTAGTGATTTTTAATAGTGTCTAGTGGAGTCTTTGTTAGAAGGAAAGGGCCCACCTTCTCTTAGAGATACTGAGTTAATTGTAGTTTATTATTTCTTTTATTTTATTTTGTGTGGAATTGCAATTGGATTTCCATTCTGAGTTGCTGAAACAGTGTGAGAATAAGTGTGGGATTCTTTGATTACAACCTTTTTGGTTTGCTGAAACAATTGATTGATGTTGGCCACTTTTCCCCACTTTTGTGACCCAATTTCTGCGCAGCCCGTCGATCCAACAACTACTCGAGATACCAGCCCAATAGAGCAAGCCCCATTGGAAACACCTACAAAGCAGGTGTAGTCTCATACGAGATATATCATAAATGGGTAACTGTCGAAACCATGTTTTTGCGATTTTTGGGAAAGTGCAGTCCCTTGGCTCGCATCCAAGGAGCTCAACGAAGGCAGTAGGACAGCTGGACAGAGGAGTTGGTTCTGCATGAATAAGCACAACTGTATGTCATCGTGCATGACCTGACTTTCATTTCTACCTCGCAGTTGGTGCAACTCATGCGGCACAGCTAATTCTCATCAATCGGCTCTACGACTTAGTCGGTATTCATAACAAGAATTATGCAAAATGATATATATATATATATATATATATATATATATATATAGTTTCATTTCAACAAGGCATTATCTTCATCCATTTACCAATTGCAAGAAACCAACAAAGACTGAACCACATTTAACATTATACGAAAAGAAACTAGTAATCAATCACATAACCATTCACCACATCAATCATTCATTTAGACATAAAGATAACATGGAAACCCATCTGGGAAAAACCACCAAGGTGCTCTTCATCTGGCATGAGAAAGGATATAGTACCTTGCAGTCTGTGAGATGCAGACTAATCTTAAGATATGTCTTTAAGTTCAGACTCATATTTCTCATGCTCTCTGGTTTATTTCTCCTAATCTACTGATACTACCTACATATTCGCACACATCCTAGATCGACTTCCCTAACATCTGCACCACTCCAGTAGAGCTCTCCCCTTGCACTATCCTGACTACCTCCTGCAGATTCTTGATTACCTTACTCTTAGATCTGTTCTCTGCAACTGTATACAAATCTCATCTATCAAACCTACTCCATAATTACAACTAAAAAAAATAAACCTTCTAACTCTTAAATCTCTCCTATTTATATCATTTTACATGACTGCACTAGGTCGACTGCTTACAGGCAGTCTGTTAACTATCACCATCAGCCACCCCCTAGGCTACAGTTGTGGTGATCATTACTCGACATGAGGCACTAACAGCCTGACTTACAGTGTGCATCCACTCATGTGGAATCCACCGACTTAAGTCGACTTCCACACCCACAACAGCCCTGTCACTTTTCAGTCATTTTCCCTTGCATGCTTCTGCGTTTGAATTTCCTTTTCTCCGCACCTCTATGTGCTACCTTCATGAGGCCTTTTCATCCTTCCCGATATTCCTTTACTTCTATCGTGTGCGTGGCACATTTTCCTCGGTTGTGCACATGAACTTCCTTCTTATGCCCCTTTCCCGGGACAACAGGCCCCCAACACTCACCTGTGGCTTGTCCCGAGCCACGAAGCAAGGGACATATGAGCAGCCCAACCTGTGCGGTACCTTTTGAATTTTTTTTTTTTTTGCACATCATGGCTTTATGGGACAGCGCCACATTCGTCGCGATAGGGTTTTAATAGACTTCCATTGATCATGCCCGCTTCTGGTGTTCCATCTAGATTATGTAATTTTACTGCGCCTGCTTCAGTAATGTGAATAACTACGTATGGACCTAACCAGTGTGTTTTGAGCTTACCTAGATGCTTAAGAAACTTACTATCATATAGCAGAACAAGTCCACCAACCTTGAACTTCTTTGTTGTGATGTGGTGGTCATGCGAGGCTTTCTGCCGCTACTTTTCCACATTTTGATGGAAGCCTGCAATAAAATGATCTTCTTCCATTTGAACCAGCTGCACCAGCCTCTCTTCTGCAGCACCAGTATCTGTCATCCTTATCATCGCAGCAATTCGTAGGCTCAGGACAATATATTCCATGGGCACGACTGCTTCCTTTCCATAGACAAAATGGAAAGGGGTGTATCCAGTTAGTTATTTGCATGTTTTTCTATAGGCCCATAATACTGCTGAGAATTTCTGGTCCCAGTCATCGCTGCATACATTGCATACTTTGTTCAACGCATTCTCGAGTACCTTGTTGAATTCCTTGACAGTTCCATTTTCTTGAGGATGGTAGGGTGTTGTTTTCTTGTGTTGGATTTGGAATTCTGCAATCAGTTCAACAATTAGCTTATTTACAAAATGCGTACCTTGTTCGCTGATTAGGATTTTGGGACAACCAAATCTTGTGACGACGTTCTCAAAGAGGAAGTGGGCCACAGTTGTAGCAGTACAATATTTTATAGGTGTTGCATCTACCTATCTTGTCAATTAATCTATAGCAGTGATGATATAACGTGCACCATTTCATTTTCCCGGTGTACTGATAGGGCCAACAAAATCCACTGCCCATTTATCAAAGGCCTGCATTGTAATTTGTGGCATAAGTGGCATTTCATCACGTCGCGATGGTTTCCCCGTTCTTTGAAATTTATCGCAATTGCGACAGTATTTCCTTCTATCCATATGTATCGTTGGCCACCAGAGTTTGACTTGGAAAATCTTGTGCACTGTTTCTTTCCCAGCATAGTGTCCTCCTGAGACACCTGCATGTGCTTTCTCCATCACCCATTGTCTTTCATGATCAAAGACACATCTTCACAGTATTTCATCCAGTCCCAATTTATAGAGATGTCCCGCAATTAGCGTGTAGTCTGAGGCCTTGACAACTAGCTGTTTCTTTTTCCATATAGAATAATCTTCAGGTGCACACCCTGTATTTAGTAAGTGTATAATCGCATCGAATTCTTTATCGACAACATCTATAGCAAATAACTGTGCATCTGGTAAATTTTCCTCTAGGCTGGTGGGTTCCTCCCCACTTTCAATTCACGATAAGTGGTCAGGCCCAACATTTATTCATCCTGGCTTCACAATGACTTCAAAGTCAAATTCTTGAAATAGGAGGAGCCACTAGCAGATCCCCCCCCCCCCCCCCCCCACCNTCTAGACTCTCCTGGAAATTTTCATTCCACTCGAACTTGACATCTTTTTTTATTATCTTCTCCATTGGGGAAGTTTTCTTTGTATACCCTCGTATGAATTTTCAATAATACCCTATATGTCCCAATGTGGACCTGAGCTGTGTGACGGATGTAGGTGGAGGTAAGTCTAGGATAATTTCTACCTTTGTTGGGTCGACCATGATCCCATCGCGGCATACTACATGGCCCAACAGTACACTGAATGTTGCACAGAATATACACTTTCTCAAGTTTAGTGCAATTTGATACTAGCGACACCTCTCCAACATCATGCACAAATTTTCAATATGGTCTCTTACTAGACCAAATACCGTCTAGTCATCAAAGTATACTTCAAGAAATTTATGAATAAAATCTTTGAAAGCAGATACTACTATTCTAGAAAAAATAGCAAGAGAATTTTTAAGGCCAAATGGCATTACCATGTATTGGTAGCATCCCCATTCTGTTACAAAGGTTGTCTTGTGTCGATCTTCTTGTGCAATTCGGACCTGATGGTATCCTGAGAACCCATCTGTGAATGAGTACATTTCCTGTCCACCAACACTTTCCAAAAACTCATCTGTGAATGGTGTAGGGAATGGATCATGCAAGCAGGCATCATTTAGTTTCCTTAGGTCGACACAAATTCTAACTTCACCTGTCACCTTCTTGTCCTAGATGACTATGGGGCTTATCCATTCCGACTCTTCAACTGGTTCAATAATTCATGCCTCTAACATGTGATCCAATTCTGCCTTTACTTTTTCCTTATAACGTGGTTTTAATCTATATGGCTGTTGTTTCACTGGTCTTGCGTAGGGTTTGAGTGGAATTTTCATTTCACCTAAATCCCCTACTATTCCCTTCATTTCCCTTAATTTTGTCGGGAATAGATCCTAAAATTCATGTAATAGATCGATGATATTGGCTACTGTCTCTTCATCCTAGTAGTCTCCAATGTTGGCAAATTTTGGATTGTCCTTTGATCCAATGTTAACCTTTTTTAATCTTTAACGGCTTAACGAACTGCTCACGGGAAATGTCGCTTCCTTCTACCTCACGTGATCCTTTCGATTCTGGGATATCAATGTTGGTCAAATCATCATCTGGGTCCCCAGAGATATTATATCATGTCATCCAATGTTGGACTATTTCACAGCATTGGTGGGAATGCACAGCACAAGGTTGAGAATACACTATCTCCAGTGGGATCTCGGTGAATATTTTCTCCTTAATAGTTTTCAGCGCAATATCAACTGTAGGTTGTTAATCCGCAAAATGGAATGTGTAAGTGAATTTTTGCGCAACTTATTCCCATTCCCTTGTTTGCTGGCGCAGCTCCATAGATGCATACTAGCCTTGTGGTGTCGTCTCAAGAGTATGGATGAAATGGTGAACCCATTCCTGACAAGGGTAGCTTGAGAATGTTGTGGAACATTGTTCTAAGTGTTCACCAGGATCTGATAACCCCGTATATCTTTGGGTTACAGTTGTAATTTCTTCTCCAAACCTTACTTCAAGCAGCCTTCTGCATTGTAGCCATTCAATTATGGTGTTATTATGCATACCCCACCATCGCACGGGTGTGGATTTCAATGCAAAGTCTAGTGCAGATAGTCACTGCGGCTCTGTTACTAGTTCTTCAAATTCAGTCAAGAATGCTGCCAAGTTAGGCATTCCTTCATATGTGGGTAGCGGTCGCGACTGAGTTCCTACTCATCTGATACACTTAGTTATCCTGGCACATTTTCTCGACGAGACTTCATATAATTGGTTCTACCACTTCTCCAGTGCCTCTCCTAAGTCTGATGTACATGAACTCTCACATTTCCAACTTAGGTTACCGTCTATAGTAGGATTAATATAGTCTTCCCAAAGGGTGGTTATATTGTAGATGGTGTCAAGGTGGTCACCTTGCCCTTCGTTTAACACTAGCTCAACATACCTCGATCCTTCTAGCGGGTCAAGGGGCGCAACAACCCACATTTCATCATCTTCAAATAATAGGATCCTTCTTTTGAAATTTATGATAATTTTATTTTCCATTGCCCAATCAATCCCAAGCAGTGCCGGATATGGGGTGGTATCATCTACTATATCTATGACTTCGAAGTCTACAAAAGTGAGTAATCCTTTGATATCCACTTGAACTTGACCCATCCTACCAACAGGGAGGACCTTTGCTTGATTTGCAAGCCTTAATTGAATGGGGGACCATTCTAAGGGTGGCTTGCCCATTATTTCCCACGTCTGGCGCATTAAAATGTTGACATCAGATCCCAGGTCAAGGATGATATATTCCATATCTTAATCACCAATTTGTGTGGTCATCCTGAGTTCGTGTCCCATCTTGATCTTGGTCTTGACACTGTTAACTTCTTTTGCGGAGGGTCTCCCTCCGGAAGTGTTTCGATGAGTGCTTCCAGTTATGCAAGTGCTTATTTATCCTTGATTAGCGCTAAACAACTTGATAAGAAAGGTTTATGTTTACTAACCTTATTTGCAATTTTGTTCGTACTTCGTTGTTCAAATATCTTCTCGAATATTTTAGGCATATCTTTCACTTGGCCTGAGGTATATGGATGCTCTGCGTCGACGAACTCTGGGCACACATCCATGAATATGCACTTTTGTTCTTGAATATCAATTGGTGCTTTCTTCTTTGCGGCAGGTCGCACCTGGGGTTGCGCATGCGTCACAGGGTCTGTCTGCGTAGCTTAGTCAGCACCGGTCATAGCACCTCCCCTCGTGACCACTGCCACATTTGGTTCTCATGGTTCAGTGAATATCATCTGTATATTGATATTGGCGTTCAGAGTGGGAGCATTCAGCACAGGATTTGGTGCAGGGTTTGGTACCGAGTTGGTTGCTCCAAGTGTCCGGGCTTGCCATCGAGCGATGAGCTGTGGCCATTGCTCCACATTGTGATCTTGCCTGCAATACGAGCAAGTCCTTGTAGGTTATGGGCAGTCCCTAGTGTAATTCCTTGGTACTCCATAATTGTAACATACAACTGGCCCTCTTCCCCATCAAAATCCTCCTCCTCCCCAGCCCTTATAATTTCCACCCCCCCCTTGAGGTGGTTGTAACAGGTATTGTGGTTGCTGGTACTATTGTTGGTAAAAGTTATACATGGCTGTATTCTGAAACTGTGGTGCCATCTAAAACTGCTGCGGAGATGGGAATTGAGGTGCAGCTTGAAACTGGGGAGGAGATTAGAACTGAGGTGGGGTCTGTTCAATCTTTACTTGCTCTTACATCTTCATCAAATATGCATCTACCATTTTCTCCCACATGAGTTGGTAGGCCCTACAACCCTTTTCATCATTGTCTACATATTTACAAAATTTACAATATAAATTGGTTGGTGTACATACTGTCTTGTGCATGAATAGGCAATCGGTGTCCCAGTGTCCTCTTGTTTGGCATAAATTACACCAAGGTAATCCTTGGCTATTCAATGGGTTTGGCCCATCGAATGAGACGTAGTTCATATATGTCGGGCATTGATCTTTGATATGTCCATTGGTCCAGCATCGGGTACATCAGAGGTCTTCGTGTGCTTCTTTTCCCCTTTTCATATCTTGGAGTTGAATAGTCAGATTATCCAACTGAGACTGAATCTGTATCATTCCTATGGCACCATCCCCAATGGGTGAAGCCTCTAGCTTTATTGCTTATTCCAATGCCTTCTTCTGTGTTGCGATCTTTTGCTGCATGAGCGGTTCTCTTATATGTGGCAGTAGCACAGCAATAAACCACTCTTTATGTTGTACGTCCGACATCTAGAAACCGACCTTGGCCATCAGCGTTTTGAACCATTGGTCGAAGTCCCATACCGTTTCTATTGGAGCCTACTTAATTTCCTTGATCTCGATAATACATTAGGACTCCGATTGGGGCTTCCAGAACTCCGAGATTATTTCCTACCGAATCTCCTCAAGAGTCTTCTGTGGGGTTCCTGCTGGTGCAGCATATAATTTCATGAACCAATCTAGGGAACGACCCCTTAAAGTCGTGATCATCTGTGCTTTATTTATATCGGCATTATGTACTAAGTGTACCATCTAGATAGCTTCACAAAGGAACCAATGTTGTTCTGGGTCTTCTTTTCCATTCCCATTAAAGGTGGGTAGCCTAACATCTATCCCCACCATTAGGGTGGCGCTGGGATCGTTCACTGGACTTCCTGAGTTTACCGAATTTACGAGGATCGCTGATGGGATTTCTTGCACACTAGTCCCGACACTAGGACTGCTAGTGTTCACAAGGGGTTCAGGTGAGGGAATTCTAGGTCTTTATCTAGGTGATCTCTCTGGAATATTGTAGTCACATCCTATTATTGGCGATTCTGCAGACCCTCCTGATTCTTCTCTCTCAGAAACCGAGATATACTCCTCCTCTTTGTCATAGGATCATTCGTCTAGGTATGACTCAAACCCATATTCACCCTCTTTGGGAAAGCTATAGGCCCTATTGCCTCATGTTACCTTTCTCCTCTTTCCTGACCGGAACCTCCTTCCACTTCTCAAGAATCGAGTACCTAAATCATCCTCAGAACTTCTGGGAACATCTCTTCTTACTACCTTCCATATTACTTCTAGCTATTACACAGCATATCCACTCCACAAACTGTGCAACTCGACCACTACGACAGTCCCCTTATCCATTTCCTTGTGCTCGCCCGTCTTTCGTCAGCCTCTTTTTGTGCGAACATCAGCATTTTAGCCTCCAGCCAATCTTCTATCTCTTCCTTCGTTGAGTACCATAACATCTCCCTGATTTAATCAAGAGGGTCCCGGCAATGGAACCATTTGTTGGCCACTTTTCCCCAATTGCGCGACCCAGGTTCTACGCAGCTCACCGATCCAACAACTACCTGAGATACCGGCCCGATAGAGCAAGCCCCATCGGCAACATCTGCGGAGCAGGCACAGTATCACTCGAGATATCTCATAGATGGGTAACCACCAAAACCATGTTTCCCTGATTTTTTGGGGAAGTACAGTCCCTTGGCTCGCTGCCAAGGAGCTCAACGAAGGTAGTAGGATGACTGGATGGAGGAGTCAGTTCTGCTTGACTGAGCACAATTGTATGTCATCGCGCGTGACTTGACTTTCCTTTCTACCTCATAGCTGGCGCAACTGATTCTCATCAATTGGATCTATGACTTAAGTTGGGATTCATAACAGGAATTATGCAGAATGATATGTATATACAGTTTCATTTCAACAAAGAATTCTCTTCATCCATTTACCAATTGCAATAAACTAATAGAGACTAAACCACATTTAACATTATACGAAAAGCAACTAGTAATCAATCACAAGAAAAATTATTTTTTATTTGAAATGTAACTTAACTAAATGGCACTCACTCTGTGCTCCATATTGAAAAGACCAAATGACAAAGGCATGTGATGGCTTGGGGAAAGTTACCGAAGGATATGGTTATTCACATTAAATGGCTTGTCAATATAGAGGCCAATTAATCACAAAAAATATGCCCTTTTGCATGGGCTATATTAAAGATCACGAAAACCATTTAACAACACATGAATGTCTGCTTTAAGAGTGTGATTAACAAAAGTTACAAATACATAAAATGACCCCCTTGATAGGAAAACATTTATCCGAGTTATAAAAATGCCTTCAATCATGTAGTTAAACATAAGCTATGGTGTATCAATTCCATCAACTAGCTTACAAGTTATGTCCAATGTAAGTATTAATAATCCCCATAAAAACCATAGGTCTTCAAGGCCATAGTGATAACAAAGTTTAACAAATATCATATTATGAAGTCACCATTACGAAGCTTAAGCATTTAGGGTTAAAATCTTCACAATTAATAGAACTACATCCATACCAAGGAATATATGTAACTGCAAGGGCGTAATGGACATTAGAAAACATGCTAAGTAAAGCTCAAACCATATATGGGCCAACATCCACACATAGAAGAGTATATTTATCAAAGAAGACAAATGAACATGAACGAGTAATTAAGTCAAAGTTCCCAATCAATGCATAATCCATATAGGAAATAACAATTATCACCACTCATATTATTACATAAAGAATGATAGACTGAACAATTTTCAAACTTACGAACTAAGATATTTCATGTTAGGTAAAATCACAAGTCAGATAAAGTCATAACGACAATAAGACTCCTATATCAACCACAGAATGACAATCAAAGCTGCAAACATTATAAATATGGAAAATATCACATTTTAAACCCAATTCTAAGTTAATTTACCAAGTACAATATAACAATATAAAAATGATCAGTCTATATATGTTTACAACTACACAAAGACCCTTATTAATTTGTTTTGGTTGTATTTTTTTTAGGGACATTACACACTAATGAACTTGTCCACTATGATACTCATTATAGAATTTGTTAAATAAATATAACTATAAAGATAAGTGAACTTTGGCAAACCATCAACAAAGCTATTCCCACACATTTGAGGTCTCATTGTTTTATTCACATTTGTACCTTTAATTCTATTGTATCCACCTTTAGAGTATAAACTTATATCTTTGACTCTCATTTTTTTTAATTAGTTCCCTCTTATAACAAGAGCCCAATAATGATAAAGACTAATAATATCTACCCACTAAGCTAAGCCACCATTGGCTATATTTTACATTTTTAACAAATTAAAACTTTTTGCTCATTCCTACTTTTTCTTTGCACTTCCTTCATATAAAAAAAAAAAATCTCTTTTATCTTTGATAAATTAAAATTTACCATTTTTCATTCCAATTTATTATTGGATTATTTCATTTCATTTCACATACAACACTTTATGTATTTTCATTTTCATTCTTTTTTTTTCTTCTTAATTTTTAACATTATTTTACACCATTCTTATAAATAATTTAAATAATTATTATTAAAAACTAAGCACATATTTTACTTAAACATAAATAAAGAAAGAAAAAAAATACACCTTAAAAAAATTAACCCCTTTCAATATTTGTAATTTTTATTATTATGTAAACTATGACTAACTATTTACATCAAATAACAAAAATCAAATATATTTTCAAATTTACCTTTAATTTATTACTTAGACGAATAACTTATTCCCTTGCCTAAAGAAGAAAATAAATAGATAACCAATAAAAATTCATTCTAAATCTTATTTTAAAAATTAAATTACACTTTGATTAAACATAAACATATAATATAAATATCCAAAAAATTAACTTAATTGCAATCCCTCTCACGAAAAAAATATTTTTACCTTACTACTATAAACATAATATATAAATATGAAATACTATACTAAGTTGCAAGTTTACCTCTTACCTGGTCCAAAATTTACTTTTTAATTATTTTAAACCTAATATAAATCTGGAATCTTATAGTGAGTTCCAAGTTTACCTCTTACCCCTACTCCAAAATTTACTCTTTAACTTATTATTTAAGACATAATATAAAAACCTTTAATACATAACAAACATAAAAATAATATATAAAAACTAATATAAAATATATATGCATTTGCTTAATCTTCATAATAAATTTACCAGACTAGGAAATTGTCATGGTTTGGTCATAGCCTCATAGATCTACACCTCCAATAAATACTTGGAAGCCTCCCATCCCATTAAAATTGAAACCACCGGAACAATTCAAATCAAACGTGAGTAAAACCAATTGGTAAAATTGAAATCAAAATGGTTTTAAATATTCTTCAAATTTTGTTTTGCAGCTAAGTATACCAACTTAAAAATCAAAATGGTTTTGAATTTTCTTCAAATTTAAATTTGTTGCTAAATATAGTAACCTACCTGTACAT